>JAKSZP010018796.1:0-83335 GCA_022478985.1 Massospora cicadina | reverse complement strand
TTCATCACAGGATAGTGGAGATTTCAACAAGAATCTTTTTGGCTTAGATGAGATAAGCCCAAGTTTTACTTATCCCAGTTTTTCTCTGGTATAATTGAGTAGATTTGGCAACGCTCTTTAAAGAGTTGCTCTAGCATTGGATTAAACCATGATAATTTATATTATCAAAATCATTTTAATCCTTCCTCTGCTGCTTCATCTTTTTAAGTTCAGTCAATACCTGAAATTCATTTGGTGGCATCTTCAGCATAATAATTGATTAAATCAAGCAGTTTTCACAATATCATACATTGCATACCCATTTATTTCGCTTTTCACTTCTTTCAAGCTGTCATCATCATTTCAATTAGAGCATGGCTCAACCTGTCTATAGCACTTGTGACATCCAGGTAGGTTTGAGCTTGTCAAATTCCCAGGAGTAGACCAAGCTTATATCTTCAAGGTAAAGAGGCTTCTTCTTCATCTTTCTTTTACTTTGATACTTAAATCAAATCCAAGTTTGTTTAGCTAAAAAAATAAAAGAGACCTCTTGAATGAGCTAAACTTACCTATGGTGATGCAATTGACACCTGCTGCCCCAGTTTGGGGTGGTGGTGTGCCACATCTGGCATCTTTTGACCACTGCAAAGCACGCCTGGGCTGGTTCTGCTAGCCCTCCCAACACTACCAGGCGTTATGTACCTCTCAGGACTTAGCCAACTACCTTACAAACTCTCAAGCAGTACTCTGGAGCCCTTTGGTGCTCCCACAAAGCAATTTGCTTTTCAGCCTTCAGGTTGAATATGGGAATCATTTCCCATATGAAAGTGCAGTCATCATTGAGATGGCCAAGGTGCTTTTTAAACATGCTTGCTATATCGACTTCCACCCATTTGAGGGGTTTTTGATCTTGGCTTCCACTTGGAAGATGATCCAGCGGCAGCATCTAAGATGCCAATAATTTATAAAAATTCCTATTCCCACTGTTTGCACATAGTTCTCAGACGAGGCCACTTTTTGTCCAGTTTGCTGGGTTGCCATCATTTCTCTCCCCAGAATGCCTTAGTTACAAACTGACGGAGGGTTTAGCCATTTACAGCACAGACCCCATCTTTCAGTTTGCGGTTCCCAATGGGGTGGTTCAGTTTGCAGGGCCTCACGCCTTTGTAATGATCCACTCTTTTTCATCACAACACCCACCTTGCAATTATCCCCCCGCACTGTGATCAAATTCGCACCTGATCACCCTTTTTGGGCACACGTTAAAAACAGCCGTGCCATATGCTCCTTGTGCTTTAAATTAAATTATTTGAAGTTCAAGTGCCTCATGGCTTCCGCCTCTGCCACTTTTACTGCTCCTCCTTCTGGCGTTGAGCTGGCTGCTGCCTTGCCCAAAATTTTTATATGGGGAACAATCATCCCGCCCCCAGCCTGCGCTAATTCTGGCACTGAATCAAAGCAGCAGCTAATAAAAATTTAATTTTTTAGAAAATTCGTCAGTATATTATATCCTGAGCCAATGGCAGAGCCAGTTTCAGCTGAGCTGCTGTGATCAACTATGCTCAGCTGAAACTGGCTCTGCCATTACACTAACTCCAGTGGCTGGCCTGACATTAGCCGAGTTGAATCCATTTGAGCGCCTCAAATGGATTGATGAAAGCAACCAGCTGTATAATGTCAAGCTGGATTTTGCTTTGGAGAAATTTTTTGTAAATCCTCCCAATTTGTGTCCCCACCATTTTAGATCTAAAAACAGTTTCCCTAATTATTAAAATATTAACAAAATGGCGGTAGAAGCAGCACTGCTCCAGCCAACACCCTCCTACGCCAACATCTCCATGGGGAGATGGAACACCTTGTTGAGGGTATTCTCATCCCAAATTTCCCATCCAATTTTGTTGAAGATGCAAAGTATGAAATTGAGGAGCTCGCTTTTGGTGCAAAACACACTTGCATTGACATGATAAAAACTTCTCTGTTTGACCACAATTATCAAAACCACCAGCGCATCAGGTCTTTCACTTGTGTGCCTGCTCTCTTCACTGTTGCTGAGCATCAGCTTGCTCAAAACGTTGAGGCGATGGACACCTCTGGCCTCATAAACAATGAAAACCCACAATTATACCTCCTTATGCCGCATGTCACTGATGCCCCAACCCCTATGTTGTCCGCCATGGTCCATCAGCTAAAGCGGACGCTGGGCAAAAGTTTCCCTCAAAGCTTCCTCACCATCTGGTATGGCTTCTTAGGCTGATAATTTAGGGGCTATAATAGCTTTTCGATTTACAATAATTCCTTTGTTTGGCCCATTTGCAGATAAAGATGCGTGGAGGCTCCCCTTTTGGGTTGGGCACCACTAATGCAAAACAAGTGGCTTCTTCTTCATACTGGTATGATTTTTAAGTGGACAAATATGTTGTCCTAAGATTTATTGACGTTTTCACAGTGGCAACTCTGAGTGCCTCTGTAGTGACCAATAGATCTCAACTTTTCTCTAGTTGCCAAAAAGCAGAGGTTAAATTATTGATTGATAGGATACTCAGAGGTGCCATGAGGAAAACTTGGGTTAAAACTCAGCTTTTGCTAGAGGTCGAAAATTCTAAGCAATTCTCAATAGGCTGAATATATTTATTCAGTCTTAGAGAATTTAACTTTGAACTAAAATAAATATAGGATTGAAAAAAGTAATTCATTAAAAAAAGTTAGTATATCTAAAGTACCAAGGGAAAATCAAGAATGTGATGAGTGATAAGCAAATGCCACATGTGAAGGTGTAAGGAGATTAGGGATTCAGGAGGAAATAGAACATCCAAATTCAGAGCTAAAGTAGATCAGACTTCTTTAAAGAAGGCTGGACTGAGATCAGATAATGATAAAGTAGTTAAGTGGTTTCCATTATATGTCATTATGAAGAAAATATGTGATAATGGCAACTCTTTCTCTCAATTCACCCACTTTTTGGTCAAATCCTGATTAATTTTTAAAAAAACCACAACTCCACTTGTTGTTGGCCCTCTCTAGTCCCCTATGTAAATGAGCTCAACATCTGCTGCCCCCTCATGAGGCAGGGGAGCTCCCCCTCCTAATGGTTTTTTGGCCTCTGCTGAAATGTGCCCAGGCTGGTTCTACTAGCCTTCCCAACTCGGCTGGTCACTTTGTACCACCTAAGGACATAGCTTTACACCTCACCCGCACTCAGGCGTGCCTTGTTGCCCCCTAGTACTCCCTTGGAGTACCATGCGCTTTGGCCTTCAGGTCAAATATGGCAAGTTGTTCCATTATTCTGACCTCCCTATCATCAAACTTGCCCAGGATCTTTTGCATCCTGCTGGCTTCATTGACTTCTTCCCCTTCAAGGGAAATTTTGACCTCAGCCTCTCATGTGAAGCTGATGTGGCAGTCACAGCTACCATTCCCCTGGTGTTCCAGGGGTACCCCTCCCTACAACTTGAACCCAGTTGCCCACTGATACCAAACTAGTTGTTCAGTTTGCGGGCCTCCCTACCCACCTCTTCCCCAAAATTTTATACAATAAACTGTTGGCTGGTTTTTCAGAATATGTTTCAGACCCCATCCTCCAATTTGTGGTTCCCATTGGAGCCTCCTGACTTGCAAGCCCTCATGCCTTTGCAACCATACATCTCACTTCCTTGGAGGTTGCCCTATCGATTCCTCCTCGCACCATCAAACCCTCTGCCCCAGACCATCCTTTCTGGGCCTGCGTGGATGGAGGGCGCACCATCTGCCCTACCTGTTTTGAACTAGACCATTCAAAATGGCGCTTCCCCTCCAACGCCTGAGCTGTGGCCCACACACCCAACTCTTTGCATGATGACCCAATTGCTAACCTGGTTACTTTCTTCCCCTAAGGCACCATTCTCCCCCCTCCTATCAAAAAGCCTGAATCTGAAGCTGGGCCAGCCCCAGCCAATCAGGAGCAGTGTCCTCGAGCCCCTTCTCCTCAATCAACCAATCAGGGGTCCAACTGGACTCCAATTAATTCTAAGCCACACTTTCTTTATCCCAAGCCACTCTCCCCCATGCCAACGCATTCTCCTGAATTAGAATTAACCAAAATCCCTGGAATTATTTAAATGAAGTCAATGAATTGGGTGATACTGTCTCCAAATCGGTTGGCCCTCCTTGCTTTGAAGAGTTCATCAATGCCAATTATGCAGCCCAGTTCCTCCCTCACTACTATTCACCTCACCCAGGTGCCCCCATATTCCAATCCGACCATCAGTTATTTGAGGAAGTAATTGCCTCCCCACGTGATATATCACTACAGTCTGCCGCAAGTTTGTCTGTTGAGGTTTTATCCAAAAGCCTTGTCCCCCCTCCCGTGGACCCCATGCTGACCCTCCCACAACAATGAAAATTCCTCCGCCAATTCTCCTTTGCCAACAATAATATCAGTTCTGGAGCAACAAGCTAGGTTTAGCCCAAAAACCTGTCTGAACCCCAAGGTTTTTGTCAGGTTTCCACAAGATGCGCTCTCTGGTGCCAATTCTGGAGAACACAACAAGTAGGCTGACTGCAAGGGGCTGGCATCATCCAAGAGGCAGGGGAAGCTCCAGACATGACAATGGACAAGCCTCCATTCATTTAGATATAATAAACTTAATAAAATATATTATTAATTAAATCTTAAGAACTGAAGTACTTTATTATAATTGTAATTAGGGATATTTATAGGGTGTTTGGGGACACGTGGCTCAAGGATTGTTGTGGCCCTGTCCAAGTAGGGTTTCTCCTGGCCTTCTGGATTGCCCACTATTCTGAATCTTACTTGGATCAAGCCACCCTCATGACCAGGTCAGGTGATATCCCAGGTCACATGTCCTAAGGGAAGGGAATGTAACATTTCCTCAAATTCAGGGTAAGTTATACCAAACCCCAAATATGATATACTTGTAGATTCAACTCTTATTTTGAATCTAATAATCCATTTAGAATTTACACCCCTTGAATGGGGATATCGATCCTTCCCCTGGACAAGGCTTACACCTAACCCAGGGAAAATCCTGAAAAACTCACTCCAAGCCTTGGCCTAGGGAAGCAAGTTGTGGCCTGAAGCTCAGAGGACTCAAGTTCAGGGGTGTACGGAGCCTCAGGTGAAATGCAGACCAGGTCAGTGATAATGCCTGGTGTGGTTAGGGTTTAAGCTGGACAAAAACATTGGCTAAGGCTTGATAGTTGACTTGGAGGTCTCAGGTGTGAATAAGGTTTAAAGCCAGACAAATTCATTGGCTAAGGCCCTCTTAGTAAATTCAGATTGTACTTTGGGAAAGTGGCTTCAAGCTCCTTGATCCGTGATCTGCTGCTATCTGAGCAATCTGGTTTTTTGTAATGATTGGCCTCGAGCTGCCATTTGGTTTTGAGGTCAGTTAACTCCAGCCTAAGCTACGAGTTGTCAATGGTAAATGTTTTGATTGAGTCAGTCTTATCCCAGATTTCCAACTGCAGGCCAACCAGCAGCCTTTGTTCCTTCATGATTTCCAACTTGGAGGCCATCAACTCCACCTCCATCTGAGCCATCCGTTTGTACATCTCCTGCGCCATCTTGGCCATGTGGGCTTTGGCCTCTTTGAGCTTTTGGTTCATCTTGGTTGCCATTTGAACCTGGCATCTGGCGATCACCTTATCTGCCAGCAGATTCAGGTAAGGATCATGGAAAAGGTCGTCAACAGTGGATAGCACAGGCAAACAACCCTACGAGCTTGGAAGATGACCTGGCGATGGTAGGGCATGGTCCCCTGAAGGTTCCAATAGTGGGGCCTCTTTAAGTGATGCCAAGTTAGTGTTGGGATTGGGGCGATCAAATCTCACTCATGACCAAAAGCAAACCATGCAACAAGGTTTGAGAGGAAAATGCAAAGTGGGCTGGAAGGTTGGCAACAGTAGCGGAGGTGACATCAGCTGGTTTCTTGGGCTTTGCTTCTTTGGGACTCTCATCTTCATTGGGATTGGCGTTATCCCAATTGGAGAATTGAACCAGGTAATCTAAATTACTAATTATTTTAAATTTATTTTGGCCCGATTATTTTAAATTTATTTTGGCTTTGCTTTTTCGACTCTTCTTTGGGAGGGGAGTCAAACTGGGTCATCTAAATTATTTATTTTAATTATCAGGGCGCCATCAAAATTGGGAAGTGGTGGTGTTTCCAGAAAGGAGACTTTGAGCTTTGCTTTTCCTTGACTCTCATCTTCGTTGGGATTGGCGCTATCCCAATTGGAGAGTCAAACTGGGTCATCTAAATTATTTATTTTAATTATATTTAGCCTGATCTCAGGAGGGGCGCCATCAAAATTGGGAAGTGGTGGTGTTTCCTGAAAGGAGACATTGAGCTTCACTTTTCCTTGACTCTCATCTTCGTTGGGATCAGCGCTATCCCAATTGGAGAGTCAAACTGGGTCATCTAAATTATTTATTTTATTAATATTTGGCCTGATCTCAGGAGGGGCGCTGTCAAAGTTGGAAAGTGGTAGTGTTGCTAGAAAGGAGACATTGAGCTTATTTTCAATGGTGCGAAGGTAAGTACCAGGTATTTTGCCTGGAATTCAGGTTGCATTGTTGCACCAATTGTATTTGAGTCTTCCTCAAATTTTTGAAGCTTGTCAAGATTGGATATTAATTATCGACTTGTCCCAACTTCAAACAGAGGGTTTTGGTTGTTATTATCTAGATAAATATTATAGTTAGTATTAAATTTATTATTTTTGTTGAAACTTGAGCACTCGGATCATTTTGATTTTCTTTTGTCAACTGAAGGATGTGTCATAGCTTGGCCAATTTTTTCTCAAAATTTTTGTTCAAAGCCAAAAGGTTTTTGAACATAACCCTTTAATCACAGTAAAATGGTCCTAGCGCCTAATAGTCATCCTGCTGGGTGATGTCCTAAAAGGCTTCTTCTCTCCAAGCATCCCACATCCTCTTGAACTGCATTACTTGGTCCCTGTGATAACTTATTGCCTTCATTAATCTTTTTATTTTATGATGCTGTCATTTTGGCTAAAGTTCATCGTTTTTGAATTCTTCAGGCGTTTTTAACAGGTCCAGCATGGGTTTCAGCTGACAGGGAGCTCAGAAGCGAACAAAGTCTTTGGGGGCACACTCAAAGGACTTCCTTGGGGAATTTAGACCCAACTGTGGTTGGGTCTTGGCCATTCCATTGGAGGTAAGTGAGAAGATCAGTGTCCGGCATGCTCATAGTGGTTTCATTAGCATCCAAGGTTGAGGGTAACTCCTCAGGGTGCACCAGGGAAGCGCCCCAGTAGTGATCACCAGTTTTTGGGTTTCCCCAAGATGCACTCGCTGGTGCTAATGTTGGGGGACTCAACAAATAGGCTGACTGCAAGGGGCTGTCATCAGCCAAGAGGACAGGGGCAGCTCTGGACGCGACAATGGATGAGACTCCGTTCATTTAGATAGATTAAACTTAATAAAAGTATAAGATGAAATAGATTTTAAGAACTGAAGTACTTTATTAGAATTGTAATTAGGGATATTTATAGGGTGTTTGGGGACACGTGGCTCAAGGATAGTTGTGGCCCATATAAGTAGGGTTTCTCCTGGCCTTCTGGATTGCCCACTATTCTGACCCTTACTTGGATCAAGCCACCCTCATGACCAGGTCAGGTGATATCCCAGGTCACATGTCCTAAGGGAAGGGAATGTACCATTTTCTCAAATTTGGGGTAACTTATAAAAAACCCATATTTGATATACTTGTAGATGCAACTCTTATTTTTGAATCTATTAATCCATTTAGGATTTACACCCCTTGAATGGGGATATCGATCCTTCCCCTGGACAAGGCTTACACCTAATCCAGGGAAAATCCTGACAGTTGTAGACATGGCTTCTTCCCTGTGTGACATCCGCCTTAGATGTGAGAAGGCCCTTGTCACTTACCTGTCTGAATGCCTTATAAAAGGTATCCCTTGGCAAGCGCCACTCCCCTCACTGGACCCCCACTTTCAAGATGCGCTTACGCCCTTGCTCTCTGCTTTGTGCCGCAGCCTATTAGCCCCAGTTAAGCTTGCTCAGCCTCCTGGTCCCTCTTCTCCCTCCACCATGGCCAGTTAGCAGTTTTCACTTCCTACTTGGTTGGAGTTTAGCGTTTGTTTTTTCACGTCATTTGCAGGGCTTTGGCTATGTCATTTTGATTTTTGGTATGGTTTTCTTTTGTTAGTGCTCAGAAATGTCCATCCCCTGGTCAGTGTGCCTCAAATAAATTTTAAATTTTAAATATGTGATAATGGCATAATATATGGCATGAGGTGGTAAATGAGTTGAGTAGAGGAGTTAAACACTGAATACATTCTCAGGTCTAATATCAGGAAGAATTGTAACTTGGATCAGGCATTCTTCCCTGTTCATTGGCCTTTGAGACACTAATGGAGCAAATTATACAGAGGTTGTTAGTTGTTAACTTGGTGTTATTATTAGAAATTGCTTAGTGGTTATAAAATATAAGAGTAATCGTGATTTAGGCATTAAATTTAATAAAATATCTGTAGGTAAACTATAATAATAATGGGCTTAAACCCTGATTATATATCAAATAGTATTTTTAAACTGATGTTGATAATAATGGTAAAGTTTTATTAAACAGAGGTAAGCCAATCAGGGGACAGAAATTATTAAACTAAAAACTTAAACTAAAAATAACGTAACTAACTGATTCAAACAAAACGCCCAAATGAGCGATTAAATGAATCACATAAAACAAAACAACCAACCGGGTGGGAAACGGAAACTGCTTATCCCTCCATGGAGGAAAGGGGAGGGGGATTAGGGGGCTCATTTTTGGCAGAAGCTATCTCTTCCTATAGTAGGGTGCATGTCAAGGCAGATAGCAAGAGCGTTGGGGCATTGAAGGTATGTGGTTTGATATCACTGATGATTGGTACTTCCAAGTAATTACCAACCATAAAAATGGTAGTACTATTATCAGATAAAGCTTTTATAACTTTGATATGGGTGTCTGGTAATTTAAAAAACGTTGAAATGTTGGTTTGGGTAATCTTAGCTTTTAGATCCTGTGCTACAGTTGCCACATTCTGGATATCATTGGTGAGATTCTTGTATAGTTGTTTTACATTAATCTTACTTTTTGGAGTAATATTTTTGGGGATAACAGGAGGTGGAATCCTTCTGTGAGTGCTGCCACTGATTTAGCAGTGGCTTTGTGGAGGGGGCAGCAATCTGATGTGGCTGCTGCTTCTACTGCAAGCTGGTGGTCGCTGTGGGATGGTTTAGTGTTTGGCTTTGGGGCATATAAAGGAGGGGGGATTTTTCATCCCATTTTGCATTGCAAAACAAGTTGACTTGCAGCTTCAGTTCTGTAATGATATTACCTAATTCACCAATTTAATCCAAAAAATCCCATGGGTTCTGGAAAAATTGAATTAGGGAATTGGCATATGGTTGATATTTGGTTTATTTGTTTGACATTGCGTGGGATCAGACTAGGGTTCAATCCTGCACTTGATTGGAAGATTCATGCATGGCACTGGGGCAATATGGAGGCTGATTGATGGCTGCAGGTGCAGCTGCAGCAACAGGCTTTATGGGGGAGGTAGGATTATACCCCATGTCAGAATTGGCGCAGGGTGGGCAGCAGATTAGTGGCCATTGAATGAACTATCAGCGCCGTCAGAAGCTGCTAGATATGGGCACTTGCATTTCAAGTGGTCTAACTCAAAACAGGATGGACAAATCGTCCGTCTGCCCTTGATGTGGGCCCAGAATGGATGGTCGGGGCAGAGGTGATAGTGGCATGAGGGGGAATTGATGGGGCAGCTTTATTTGTTTCAGGGCTGATTGTGGCATATGCCTGAAACCCAACGAGGCGTGTGGCCCAATTTGGTACCACAAATTTCAAGATGGGGTTGGAGCCATAGGCTTCCAAACCTTCCATCAGCTCCTGATGGAGCACCTCAGGGGGAAGGTGGGTAGGCAAACCAGCAAACTGAACCACCAAAGTGGTGTCCGCTGGGAGCCAAGTCCAAGTTGTTGGGACAGGTGTATCCTGGAAGACCAGGAGCACCGTTGCTGCAGTGGCGGCATCAGCTTCACAGATGAAGCTGAGATCAGAATATCCCTTGTAGGGCAGAAGTCGATAAAACAGGTGGGATGCATCACCACCTGAACCATTTCAATAGTGGCTTGATTGTGGTATGGGAAGAGTTTCCCATATTTGGCCTTAAAGCTGAATTGCATGTTGCTCTGGAGGGGCTCCAGGGGGCACAGGGCATCACTTGGGTATGAGCGAGGTGGACATCAAGATCTTTGGGAAGAATGAATCATCCATGGGTTTAGTGTGACTGGGAGAGCAAGTCCAAGAGAATTTTCTGTCAGATGGAAAATGGTGGGGGGGGTTTGCCACTGCCCCACACTGGGGCATCTGGCGGGGAATCTATGACATCAGAGTGAAACTACAGTGGGCGATTAGGTTTTACTCTATTAAATTATAAAAATTGCTTGAAAAGTTATGCTGAGCAGAAAGAGGGTAAGTCAATAATGATAAAGTTGACATTAATAAAGTTATTAATAATCCTAACCCTAAAGCCAAAACCTCACCTAAATTAAAATGAAGTCTGACTGTGCCTGTTACCCTCTTTCTAGTAAAACATGCTCCCATCCCCACCCTGCCTAGCTGGCTTTATGTTGAGAAGATAATGATTTTATGCAGAGAAATCCCTCAGCTATACCGCTCAAAAATGGGTTCTTCTAATCCAGATAGGGTCACCTACACCCCTTCCATCCTCCCAAAAATTCCCAATTTTCCTAATCCCAATTCCTTGAATTTCATGCCCCTTATTATTCTGATTTTCTTACTACAATTTAACAATTTTGCTACACTATATTAATTTACTATCCCTCCTGCCTGACTTTCTCATTTTCATTTCCTCAATATCAAGTTTCATTTTTACAAAATTTTGCAGTCAATTGGTCAATAGAATTTAAAAAATGAGCTTGGCTTGATTAAAATACTTTAAAAAGTATTTACTTCCTTTTCCTTCCACTTGGCATAACTTTCCGAGAAAAATTATATAGATAAAAAACAAAACTCAATCGCCTGCTATAGTTTCGCTCCAATGTCCTCAGATTACCTGCCAGCTGCTCCAGTGTGGGGCAGCGGCAAAACCCCTTGACAGTTTTTATCTGACAGGAAAATTTACTCATACTGCTCGCCTAGTCATACCAAACCCCTGGGATGATTCGTTCCTCCCAAAGATCTTAACGCCCACCTTGCTTGAATCCATGTGGTGCATTGCTGCCCCTTGGTGCTCCCCAAAGCAAAATGCGCTTTGGCCTTAGGATCATATATGAAAAACTTTCCCCTACCATGAAAAAGCCAAAATAAAAATGGCTCAGGTGGTGGTGCGTCCCACCACTTTTATTGACTTCCGCCCCAATAAGGGTATTTTGATCTTGGCTTCACCTGTGAAGCTGACGCCACCACTGCAGCAACTGTGCCACTGGTTTTCCAGGGTACCCCTCTCCTCAAAATTCAGACCCAGCTCCCAGAAGATATCACTTTGGTGGTTCAGTTTGCTGGTTTGCCCACCCACCTTCCCCCTGAGATGCTCCACCAGGAGCTGATGGAAGGGTTAGCAGCCTATGGCTCCAACCCCATCTTGCAATTTGTGGTCCCAAATGGGGCCACACGCCTCGCTGGGCCTTGGGCATATGCCATGATCAGCCCTGAATCAAATAAAGTTGCCCATTAAATCCTTCTTGCGCAGTTATCCCCTCTGCCCCAACCATCCATTCTGAGCTTGTGTTGAGGGCGGACAGACGATCTGTCCATCCTGTTTTAAATTGGACAACCTAAAATGCAAGTGTCCATCCCTGCTGCTTCTGACGGTGCTAATTTTTCATCTGCCAGCCTCCAATCTGCCACCCACCCTGCGCCAGCTTCAGTATGGGGTAAGATTCTACCTCCCCCTCCCCCAAAGCCTGATGCTGCAGCTGCACCTGCAGCCACCTTTCAGCATCCTCCTCACCCCAGTGCCACAAATGCTACATCCAATCAAGCACAGGATTTGACCCCAGTTTAATCCCATGCATCCTCCAATGAGCCAACCAAACCTCAACCATACACCAATTCACCAATTTAATTCAATCAGAACTTATGGGAGTTATTGGCTGAAATTGATGAATCAGGTAATCTCATTGATGAACGATCTTGCAAATTGAGCAGTTCTGTAATGAAAAATGGGACGCCAATTCCCCCTTGTTTATATGCCCCACAACTAAATGTCAAATTATTCTAAAATGACCACCAGCTTGCAGTAGAAGCAGCTCTCAAATCAGATTATCATCCCCTCCGCAAAGGTGCCACCAAATCAGTGGCGTTGCTCACAGGAGGTATTCCACCTTTTGTTATTCCCATAATTCTCACCCCAAAAGTAAAAGAACAATTAATTAATTGCACAAAAATGTCAACAATGCTATCCAGAACGTGGTAACTGTAGCACGGAATAATAATGCTAAGATTACCCAAACCATTATTGCTGCATTCATTAAACTACCAGACACTCACATTAAAGTCAAAAAAGCTTTAGCCAGGTATATTACTGCCATTTTTGTAGATGGCAATTTCTCAAGAATTCCAATCATTAGTTATATTGACTCACAAACCGCTGATGCCCTGATGCCCTTACTATCCGCCTTAAAACTTACCTTATTCTGGGATGAGGAAGCTGCTGCCCAAGATGAGCCCCTTTATCCCCCCTCACCTTCTGCCATGAAGGGATAAGCATTCTCCGCTGTCCACCTGGGTGGTTGTTTTATTTTATGTGTTTCGTTTAATCCGCCCATTTGGGCATTTTGTTTGAATCAATTAGTTACGTTAATTTTAGTTTTAATTTTTAGTTTTGGTAATGTCTTCTCCCTGGTCAGCTTACCTCAGTTAAATAAAATACTAACTGTTTTAATTAGGGAGAAGCCAATCATGGCATGCCCCTTCATTTCTTCAAAAAACCCATTCTCATGATAGTTTTGTGCTTCAAACTTTATCTTCAATGTGCAAAGCCCAGAACCTGCATCCTGAGTTTTTTGCAGCACCTGAGAATATCATGGTAAACTCACAAAGCTATTCCCCTTATAAGGCCAGTGACCTCACCTGCAAGGGTACCAAACTATTTTATTATATTTCCCTTTTTTATTAAAAACTTTTTTATTCCAATTTGATTGAAGTTTAACACTTTTTAAAAACATTTTTTGGTCAGCATGCATAAATTGTGGCCAACAAACCCTTTCTAAGATGTCTGACTTCTAGTCAAATAGTGGGCTGTGGGGCTCTCCTAACACTGTTTTTAGTGCTTGTTAAAACTGATGCTTCGACGCTTATTTTGAATTTACCAGGTTTGTAAAATTAAACACCAGTCATTGTTTGAAGACAGCAATTTGGGTAAAAAATTCAACAACTAAAAAACTTACTACTAGGGTAGTTAGCCTGGCAGGGTAATTCCTGCTTCCACCCTAGCGCAGGTTTTGTTCATTACAAGTTCAAAACCTGTATTGGCTATAAAATTCTTGGTGTGGTATATTTGTCCCAAGTTCAACCCATCTCAGATACTTTTAAAAACCTTAATTATCAGAATAGGGTTTTATTAATCAAAGAGAGGATGCCCTGAAGTATCTGTTACTGCTGGTTGGTCCAAGGCTTTCTATATCAACTTAACTGTAAAGTTACACTATTACTAAGAAAAACAGAACCCCTTATAGATGACAAGCTCACTTAGATAATCTCTCACTACCAGAGTTCTCATTGGTGCATTTCATGGTTACTTAGCAGCAATTAAGGTTGCTAAACTACTGCATAATATCCAACTTAGGTCAGAGAATAAGAAAATAAACCTTGGGGCATTTCCAACATAAGATCAATAAGCCAAAGTAATAGAACTCCGCCAGATGTATTTGACTTACTGTCAGTTAGCCATAGTCACTATGATGGACCCTATTAATGATATTTCTATGCTGTCTCAGGGGCAAAATAACATATTGATGCTGATTAAAAAAATGAGAGACAATTAAGAGGCAAAGCCACAGCACCAATGGACTATAAGGTAAGTGAATGAGGAATGTGACAGTGGGGATTATAGGGTACAATCACTAGTAAATTGACGAGGGACTAACTTCATATAAGAACAAAGGCCTCGCACCATACCAATTACTAAGATCAGGATAAACCTATATATAAGGATTAGTTGAATATAAAATTACATAAATAAAAGTATGAATTGGTCAGTCAAACCAATTACAACAATCCCTATTTGATCAAACATCAAGTAACACAGATGAGTAGGGGTCTGATTTTACTTTGAGCCTGTGGCAGTAGAGTCAAGAGCAAATAGTACGCTTTAAAAGCCTTATCATGTAAACAATTGATCTGATAACCCTTAGTTAAGACTTTCAAGTTGTAGGCACTGTAGATGCACTCTATATAATCTCAAAGGGACTAAGCCAGATATTCTCTAGCTTGTTAGTCCTTCCAAAACCATGGCTATCATAATACCAGACCAATTCCCCCAACTAAAAATAGGTAAGTTCAGGATCCTCAATATCAGATGCTCTACCTTTTCTTTTTGAGCCAGTGCATTGGAGTAGGCAGGATTTGTATTTGAATTATAGGTCGTGTGAGCACCTTGAGATATTGATGGGATCTCATGATTACTTCTTTAACACAGGAATATGAAAATGGAGGCAAATAATGATGCTTCTCATGCAATAACTCAAAGAGGAATGCCCCATGGCTGAGTGATAAGCAATATTATAATTGAAATGGTGAAAGGCAAAAAGAGGTTCAGATGAACACTTTATGGGCAACCAGCTTATGGAAAGTACCCATCACGTCCCTTACACACGTTTGCTACTAATAGTCTCAGGGTGATAGGGCGTATAAAATACCCTTCTTATCCCCATAAATCATTAAGTTTAGTGTTCATTTGGGTGTAGTTAGTCCCATTATCTGTTAAAAAATATGCGGAAACTAATCAGGCACAATATGTTTTTAAAACAAACCTAACCATTGTAGCTGCACCTAGATCTGTAACTTCTTTGGTATCCACCCATTAAGTAAGATGTTCAATGGCCATAACTATACATTTAAACTGACTAGAAATTTTGGCCAAAGGGCTTACAATCTCAATAGAGATGGTGTGCCAAGTGAAGTTGGGTTTGACTAATTGATATGAAGTGGCTTTCTGATAAGGCACTTCTGCCTGACATTCTTTGAAATAACTGAGCATCTCATGAGTACCAAAAGGTAATTATTCCCAATAACAAGCTTTTAACTGTTCAAATATTTTTTTCAAATTGCCTGTGCCACATCGCCTTGTTACCCATGTTAAGCAAGTAAGTTGTAAAAATTTATGGTTTTGACTATTATTTGGTCTATAATCCCTATAAACTATTACTTGCTCAGGTCTGGGTTTTTTGCAATTTTTTTGCATTGTATAGTTGTTGATATAATTAGTTGATAATAGTATGACAACTATGATCTGTAGTTGAATGGGTTGCTTAGGTCTTGGCCCAACAATTGGCTATATTTCCGCTCTAAAACTTATGATGTCTTTTAATAGGGATTTGTTCCCTCATACCTTCTAACCCAATCTTCTCTGAGATTCCCGTTGACAGTTTCTCAAATTTGACACACATTCAGCAGCAATCCCCAATTATTTCCGCTTCTTCTCTGGATCCCCGCTCAGATCCTTACTCTTTTCCTTAAAGAGTCTCCCAATTATTGCACAAAGCAAAATTATCCTTGAGAAAATATAGAACAAATGGATGCTGATAGTTTTTACTACACTAGTATATCTATTGTACACTGTATAAAATTGTATAAACTATAAACTATATTTTTAAGTGATTCTAGGGAATTTATAGTGGGGGTTTGGCCGTCTAAACCTCATTTGACACCTCTTTGATGAAAAGCTAGCCAATGCCATTCAATCTCCCATCCTTGTCTCAGAAGCGATGGTATTCCCCATCCTGGCTAGGATTCCGTCGTTTGACATCCTCAAGACCTAAAATGGTAAGAGTCAGAAAATGTGACCTAACATTTTCCTCTTGATCCAAGTGAACTAACCATATTTGCTAGCGACCTGCTTAGTTAATGGGACTTGTTACCCATTAAGGCAGGTCACAAACTAACTGATCAATTTGATAGTTGCAGGTGACATTAATCACCTTGCAACTTACTACTTACATTCCCAATCAGTTTGTGACTAAACCTGACCGATCCCAATCACTACACCTGATAGTTGATTACTTTCAGATGCCCCTATTTTGTTGGCAACTCTGCCCGATGAGATCTTAAGCATTTTTTCCAGATTGATCCCCAACAGGTCCGGCCAGGCAAATATCCTAAAATCCCCCAAACATAGTTACCCCAAAATCAGGGTCAATTAATTTCCAATTCACCTCGCATTAGGAAAATTATTCTCTTATGATTCTTAGTAATCTAGCAGGTAGGGAATATGGGCAAAACGTTCAACATAAGTCCGCCCAGTGGGCTAAGGAAAAACAATGGATTTCTTGTTGATAACTTATAAAGTACTCCATCAAAACTTCTCTCTCTCGTTGCAACCACTAATTGCAACAAATATTAATTAAAGGCTAGGTAATTTTGATGATCTCTTTGAGGAGATTATTGTGCACCCAATGTAAAGTAGCAGTTGGGATAGCAAAATAAAGGGCACAGGGTTGGGCTCTGCACTATCCAAAGTTTGTAAACACCCCAGTGGCACCGGCAGCCTAGATAAAAATAAAAAACTAGCAGTGAATATTCCACCAGAGACTTTAACCTGGCAAAAAAAATGCAACAAGTTCATCAATACTCCGCATTCCCAGCCCCTGTCGTCAGTGGAGCATGGGGTTTAATTTTTCCTGGATATTAATGAAACGGCGCTTTGGGAAAAGGTCTGTGGAGATGTGCACAATTATTTTCCAGCTGTAGTATATGTAGCATCGCAATCCATGACCCACGGTTGGTTGGATCTCAGGATTAGAAATTAACAAGCAGCAGACAAAGCTGAACAGGTGCGTGTGATGGTAGACCTCCTGGATGGTCAACGGGTGGTCAAGATGAAGTTCACTCAGTGGACCAAGTCAAACCAAACTTTTGTAACCTTTAACTCTCTCCTTACAATGATAAAAGCGCACAGTGCTGGAGCTCTACCTCATGGATGGGCTTAAAAGCTATGGGGAACTTCACTCCTTTGTTATGAAACACTTTACACTTATTCCATACCTGTTCACAGGCAAAGCGATTGCTGTGATCACCCATCCGCATTCATAGATGAAGGTTTGACCCAAATCCCCAACAATGCAGTTGTGTTTATTGATAGGCAGAAATTCCGCCTGTCCTGCATCACAGTGGATATCATGCCCCCTATCTGCACCTTTTGTCATGCTTTTGGCCACAAGGTCCACACATACCCTTCCAAGGAGGGCATCACAAAAAACGAAATCCTACCTAACGCAATGGGCAGTGCAGACTCCCATTTTGAGCCAGCTATTGACACTGACACCACCTTCCCGGGGCGTGCAGGGATGTTACATTAAGGTCAAACCTGTATCCCCACAATAATTCAAAAATGGCCAAACAGGCCATAGAGCAGCAACAAGGAAGTGGCCACAGCCACATCCGTGATTTTGCCTTCCCAGACCCAGGATGGCATTGAGTCATTTGCTGCTTAAGCGGCTCATGAATCGGTTCACCAATCAGATTATGTCAACCAACTTGAGGACATGATGGGTGAGTCAGATTTACCCAAGCAATATTACCAAGCCTTAATCAAACCCTATTCTATCATTTATTTCCATCCTGATTTTTGTGACATCTGATGATGCACCGCAGGAGCACAGCTATTCAAAAATTTATAACAAATCAAATGCCAAACCACCTCCTTCTACGCCCTCTGCAAAGAATGCCCTCAAGAAAGCAAAATAATGTGTATTTTATTTATTTGAGGCAAGCCAACCAGGGGATGGACATTACCAAAATGGAGAAAGAAAGTATTGACATGAAACCAGAGCAGGGTCAACTCTGTCATAGAAAGATTTTTTTCACCTCCAGATTGGGACTCATATTTTTCTGGTTACGTCATGGGTAATTTTTCGTGTTATTATAACTACTAACTGCCAATAGCTTACTTTGGCTGGCACCCTGATCAATGTGTAAAGAGTGGGAATCAAACCTGCAAACTTCAGGCTGGTAGCTGTACGCCCTACCAACTCGCCTTCCATCCCCTGAAAATAATGTGTAAAATCTGAAATATACAATAAATGCTTCTGTTAATGAGAAAGCAGCGAAGGAAGGACAAGGGACCTTTCCATAGCACCTAAGGTGCAATGGGGGTGAGCCTTCACAATAGGGACGTTGAACATTTCTGGACTCAAGGCCTCACCATCACAAGATAGGAAACTGAGTCTCAGAAAATAACCTAACTGTGGACATCTTGGCCATTCAGGAAACCCACTGATCACATGGTGCTGAGGAAAAATGGGCAACCATGCTCCTCCCCTCCCTTTCTTTTTGGTTGCCGCACTGTGGGGTGCTTATATGTGCGACCCATAACTTTAAATATATCTCTAAAAATTAATACCTCAATGGCCATGTGCTTGTAGTGTCCTTTTTGTGGGATGATGTAGTGCACGCTATTGTTAATATCCATGCCCTGATCTGTGCACGGGCTCACCGGGAATTTGGCTCAGCTGTCACTTCCCTCCCACTTCTTCATGACCTGTTTGTGGTGGGCGACATGAATTGCTGGTCCAACTCAGCCACTGACCGCTGACCTTCTGCGCCTGCCCCCCACAGGGGCACATCAAACTTTGCGTTCTAAAATCCACTTTAAGGCTTTTTTATACCCTACCTAAACATGCACCACTGTTCCCTTTATTTCCCATCTCCATCTGCACAATGGTCAGCTGAGGTCTATGTCCTGCATTGACCATATTCTTAACCCCATTGAACATTTGGTCTCAGGTTGCACATTTTATAATGACAAAAATTGATTTCTCTGACCACAGGTTGGAGTCGATTTCCTTCTTTTTATCACACCCAGAGGCACAGGTGCCAAAGTGGTGCAAACTTTGTCCAGCTGAGATCATGTCGCCCAGGTTTTCCTCATGATTGGACACCAAAGCTTTGGCATCAGAGTTCGCCACACCAAACTGTGCAGACCCATATACTACCTGGTCATCCTTCAAAGTGAACACCATCTTCCAGACATGCTACCTCTTATCGCGTTGCTCTCAGGCTGCATCAGCAGTCATTTGGTGCATGCTTGCAGAAGTGGACCATCTGGAGTTAAACATCCCAGCTGAAGGCTACAGCTCAGCTTGGGGTTGTAAGTGGGTAGATTTGTCTGCTCATCTCAAAGCACTGGCAAGACAACACAAAAATTATTTTGTGTTCAGTATAAGGCAAAAAAATAATGGTGGGTGACACATGCTCCGTCTATTTTTTCCAAAAATTCTTTGCACCTTGACAGAGCTTGTCCTGTACACAGGTGCAGCAGCCAGACCACTCAGTCGCAGATACTCCAGCCAAAGTGGCAATTAAAGTAAGAAAATACCACTACAAATTGTATTGCTCTTATCTAGTCAAACTGGCCAAAGTTGACAAATTTTTCAAAAATGCACATATCTGCACCATTTCCTATTGTCTCAAGTTAATGAATTTAATTTTCTCGAGATGTAACTATGGTATGCCATTTGCAGTGCACCGTATAGGAAATATCTAGATCCAGGAGGGATTCCTTATGAGTTCTATAAAAAATATTTTAACTATTTCTCCTCTTTGTTGCTTGCCTCAATGAACCAGTGTCTTTTTAGAAATGCGTCTCCTTCCTGGGGGCCAGGAGGCGCTCACAATAACGCTGTATATAAAAGGAGATAAGCTGGACTTAGCCAAATGCGCCCCATTTCACTTACTGTTACAGATACTAAGTTATTTACTAAAATTATGGCCAACCGCTTAGGGGAAGTTACCTCTTATATCTCTTCCTCTGAGTAAATTGGTTTCTTCCCAAGTTGACTATATTTAACATATACACTGTAGCCAACGCCTGCCAATCCACGGCTACTGGAGCACTTGTTTTCTTAGAACAGAAGAAGGCTTATGATAGAGTCAACTGGGATTACCTCAAAGCCTACCTCCACAAGTTCAAACTCCCCCATTGGTTTATTATTTGGGTGATGTTGCTTACAGAATCCACCACAATGGCTGTGCGTGGCCCTGTATTTCTTACTGATATGGTTCGCCCCCAAAGGGTCCTCAGAAAAGGGGACCCTTTGAGCCCACTCTTATATAACTTCAGCTCGACCCACTTTTATGCAATGTGAATGCCCGCCTTACTGGTGCTCACGTGCAAGGCCAAGAAACGGTCAAGATGTTGGCATTTGCTGATAATTGTGTGGTTGGGGTGTCTAAAAACCAAGATGCACATGCGCTGGATACTACTATCCAGGATTACTCATGGGTAAGTAATGTCGCACTTAACACCTTTAAAACTGAAATCATTATCCTTGGTCAGTTCCAAGCCCACTGGTCACCAGCACCCCAGTTCAAACTTGCTTCAGCAGCTAGCTCACAGGTTTGCTAGTCCAGCCCACCCTATACCGCCCCGCTTGTTATTCCTTTTGTTCCAAGACCTAATGATGGTCCAGTACGCCACTTGGGTATGTGGCTGGAGGTGGGACAGTACGCCTCGTTGGTAATGGAGCACAGCATCCTAGACAATGTACCAAAGCGCATTGCTTCCCTCAGAGCCCACCAGACTACCCTCTCAGGCCAGGTTGTGCCTGCCAGCTCTATGCTCCTGTCCAAAGTCTGGTTTGTGGCACATGCTATCATTTTCCCCCTCTTTCTATACATCCTTATAAACCCTCCTTCAAGGGTTGCTTTGGTTAGGCTGCCCACCGCCAGTGCACCTGGATGTCACGTTTGGCTCTCGCCATAGTGGTGGTATGGGTCTGCTCAACTTTGAATCTGATGCTGCCAAAGTACTTGGCACTTGAGTCGCTGCAGTCACCAACTCCACACTTCATGCCCAATACAGGTCACACGCGGCGCCTTCCAAATTTGCCCACGCCCTTGGCCTCCATAACCCCACTAACCCTAACTCTCTTCTTACATATATCGAAACTCATCCATCTGAAGCAAGCCCACATGGGACCACCGCCCATTTTAAAAGGATTCTGCTTAATATGAGGAATGCAGAATGGAGGATCAGTATCAGCGGGTAGACCTCATAGAGGGGTCATCCTACTCTCCAATTCAGCCAGGAAGTACAAGGCCAAGACATTCTGAACATTTGATACCCAGGAGGCATCCATACCATGGCCAGAGTAGATTATCTGGGCATGTTGGACATCTCATACCTCTAGAAACCCAGCAAGGCATATGGAAGTACACATATCACCCTCTTTTACAGTCACAATTTCATTCCCATATGTGGCGCTGCTTGAAATGGGTATACCATACTGCGGAGCAATCCAACGCATCCTACTTTTCATGTGTTGAGGTGACCAATATGGGACCTTGGTCCACCTGTAATGGAAACGGCAGAAGAAGTTTAGACCAGCCTGCCAGTTGGGATGCGTAAGCACCCAAAAAGCAAGCCAGAATGACAGAGACATTGCCAACCAAATGACGTTGTATGGAGCCAGGCATTGGGAAGTGACGAATCGTTGGTGTAGAACAACAGTAAATATGATCTCAAGGACAAACCAAATCAAGCCCACCCTAGACCCTGGGGGTCTTACTGCAGGGGCGGAGTCACAGAAATTGTTTCAATAAGTTCACTGGTATACAGGGTTGATTTGACTGGGGAGACAAGTAGGCGGATCCTTGCTTGAAGATGGTGGACATAAGGCCACAAGATCCCAGTATACTGTTGTTGGAAATTCATGATTTCAGGGTTAAAGTGCCAGAAGTATCTGACTCGCTGAATCCAATCTATGACGGTGGGGGCCATAGTGACCATGAGTACTGGTAGAGCCCATCCAGTGTACAGACCAACAGGCCACCAGGGAAAAGCCATTTAGGATGAAGCCAGAAGAAATCAACTAAATAAAAATTGATTGGTTTTTTGGCAAAATTTTATTGCAAAGGTAAAGGAAGAAAATTGACCAACAATTTTCTCAGTGCAATGCAACTGATTAAATAGTGGCCAATTGGTGTGGGGACAAGCTGAGATTGGGACCCTCAATTTTGACCTAACCAGAGAATTATTTGTGAATGGTGTGATAAGTTCACTGGAAACTGACATTAAAGAATTTGGTGGTGGGCTGAGTCACTGCCAGTTCGACCTCAAACGTCCAAACTGAGGCTCAGCTACGTTTCTGATGGTTGGTGCGACAGCATTTGGCCCAACAAGCGGCAGGAATCCCCCAAGGCCACCTCATGTTGGGGCGGGCCCATTTAGTTGGGAACGGGTTCAGGACACCTAACCTGCCCATGCCCAGTCGCTGGGCCATTCAATCAGTCAAAGGCATTGCATCAGGCGCAACGCCCAATTTGCCAACAGGGAGCTTCTGACCCTCGTCAATAGAGTCTGATGCTGTTACCTGCCCATCGAAGATGATCCCCAATGATTTTGGGAGGGGGTGATTTTTTGATTGTCATGTTGGCCAAATAGAAATCGTTGGGCATTCCAGCCAATAGATCAGTCTTCATCCCTTTTTGACCATTTGAAATCCAAACATCAGGATGAATGCCACTCAAATTTGTTCCAATCAATTTCATTTCAACGATCTTGGCACAGATCCACTGATTCCCCATAACAGTTCTGCTGAGGTGAGTGTGGGTACCAGGGGAGGGATCTGAAGTGGAAGAGCTGTTACCCAGCGTTCGTCTACCACATGAGCAAGATCGCCCTGAGTAACGAGGGGTACAGCCATTATCTTTGGTACCTTCTTGCTTGGGAATGGGAAAATGGCCTGATAAACCCCAGAGGACGTTCCCCAGGACTTACACCACCGCCTGGAAGAGTGCCCACCTTCAAAATTAATCTGTTGCGAGGTTCAGTGTCTCTTTTGCCATGAGCAAACACAGACCTTTAGCCTATCTAAGAACATCTTTGCCTTGTCCTTGAATTCCCTTATACAACCTTTCCTCCAAGCCTTAGTGGTTGCAATCGCTATGTGGACTATTCACAAGGTTGTCTTGGATGACATTTCAGGATCTACTCCCACCCTCCTGGAAGCTGTGTGACGATTCCATTCACACCTTATGGACCACTTTCAAGAATGTTTGTTTGGGTATTTATTATCCTACCAATGACAGTTGGTCTTATCCTGGTTCCCAATATGGTTCATCAACTCAAACCCTTTCCTTCATATGTACTCAATAATGGTGCAAGCCTCTACTCATGATACCCCTCTTCCTTCAATTGGCGTTCCCACTGGCAGCAGGAGGCAGATTTAGCTCCTCTGAGGTTCATCCAGCTTATATTATTGCTTGGTTATTGTTATATATTGGAAGTGTCCATCTCATGGTCGTCCTTCCCCAGATAAATTTAAATTACATTGATATGCCTTTTATATAGATTATTCAATTATAAAGATATATCTGTATACCATTCTAAAATTATGTTTACTAGTTAACCATTTCAAGCAGGACTAGGAGATATTTAGTTTTAAGATTAGAGGAGACAAAGTGAGCTCTGGTTGCATTTTCTAATTCACAAGGAATCATCCAAGTGGCCTAGAAATTAAGGATATGTATGCCATAAAACCCTATAACTAATAAGTGGTTAGCTACTTCAGTGCGTTTATGTTGGCCACAATGTACGCCATGTGTCATGAAGCGTGCTGATAATGACTATCTAGGAACTCAGTATGAGTGAACACCCAACGCACAAAATAGAATGCCTCAGTTACAGCCATCATATAGTGATATGCAAAGAAATTAGAGTAATTGCAAACACCAGCTGATAATTCTTAAAATTAGAAATCATACCCGCTAGGTGTTTAGTTAACTTAGTAGATGCATAAATAAAATTGGATTTCAAGGGGCTTTAAATAAATAAGTAAATAAAAGGGAACTTTTGTGACAGTAATAACTATTGGGAACTGCTGACATTTAAGCTTGTCAAATGGGAACTGGGACTAAGCACACTACTGTCAAGAATACTTTGCAATCCTTTCATGGTAGATTGTATGTCTAAATAAATGCTGAAACTGACTCAGATCTAACCTGCCTGGTCAGATTATTAAATTTTATTGCAAGAAACTTCATTCCGCCACAATTGCGCTTGGTGAAATGGTGAAAATTCTTTTACAGGGTCAGCAGGTTTTGCCCATGGCCAAGACACATATGGCCAGTTCCATTGAGTAAGGAAAGTGGTTTATCATGCCCATACCTGTTAGGGATGGTCAAATCTATGACAACAATGTCAAGAAATAGTTTATAGTGATTTCTGAGTTCAAAATGATTCAATCAATATATATTTTCCATATTCTGATATATTTTTGCTAGCAGAACTTGAACCTGTGGAGGGAACCTCTCAGGGACAATTGTTGCTCACCTTCCACTTTGGATTGCTTCTAACCACTGACACCTCTTGAGACACCTCCCAGATTTTTTTCACCAACCCTTGGGTGGTGGGCAGAGGAGTAAGAAGTGTAATTCTTAGGGTTATGCTGTTACCCACCTCTCATCTACCACATGGGCTAAATCATTCAGGGCAGTGAGAGGGACAGCCATCAGCTTCTTCCTCTTTTTAGCCTAAAATAGTAATACCTTCTGATTTACTATATTCTATATTTATTTGAGGTGGGCTGACTTGGGGATGATACTGCACCAATGAAGATGAAGTGTATATGAATTAATGGGAAAGGAGAATACCTCTGATTTAGCTGCAAGAGTTGTTCCCCAAGGCTTACACCATGATTCTCAAAAAGGTACTATATAAAATGGAAACACAAAAAACATAACAGCAAATCTTCATTTAAAAACTAAGGAAAAGGGAAATAGATATAGATTAGACCCTCACTTGTGAGGCACTAGTCTAAATAAATGACTGGGCTTAAAGTTTTCCAGCTGTTTTTAGCACTGCATTCTCTTCTAAGCTATCAGGTTCTCACCAGTTTGTGCAAGGAGAAAATGGCCAGAATTGTGTAATGATTGTTAAATTTGGTGTTGGAAGAGGTGATGGGGCACGTCATGTTTGGATGCTCCCTAATTTAGATTTCTGAAGCCTTTAAAAAATTTCCAAATTGAGGCACGCTCCACTCACAGGGGCTGCATTTGATCTGCAAAAGAAAAATAAACTTGAAAATGAAAATTAGGGGGATAATAAAAAGTAAGATTCAGAATTTGGGATTGGCAAATTATAATTAAAATAAAGATATTATTATATTTTATTAAGCATTAGAATAAAAAGGATTAGGATTCAATGATTGGGATTTAGTAAATGGAGAGACAACTTAGGAATATGGATAATGATGTGATAAAACTTACTTAGAGTAACTTTTGTCCTTTTTGAAAGTGTAGTTAAGGAAATTTCTCAACACAAGATCCTGATGATATCAACATGCAACCTAGAAGCAGTGTGAGGATAAGAGTAGGATTTGTAAATGATATAGGGTAGCAAGTACCATCTGACTTTATGCCTTTTGTATAAAGCCTTACATTTAAGTTGTATATTTCTAGTAAGATGATTATTGTAGTAATTTTTACTGTTAAATTATTAATAGTATATTAGTATAGCTGTAATCTCAATAGAACATTGCAAGATTTTTGTAATGATATTTGATTTATTAATATGGTAATTTTTTGGAGAGATTAGACAAAATCTTCCATAATTATGTAAAGTGGTTTACTGATGAAGTATATGCTTGTTTCTAAAGAATAACATACATGCTATGTTACTAAAGCAATATCACTCACAATAGATAAAGGGAATCTAAGTTATAAATGGTACAGATATTCATAATTTTTACTTTTTTATTAAGCTTTAGAGATGGCAATAAACCAAAGACATTTGGTATAATATTTACTATGTCATCATTATATTGTACATACATTCAATGACAAGTCAAGTAAAAATGTTCTCAGAAATGTTAACTCTATTGATTTTTACAATAACGCATATTAATATTATAATGTTATACTAGCACCTAGAAACAAGCAAATAAATACCCTAATAGATAAATACTTCTAATAACTATAAGAGATCTAAAATATACCATTCTAGTAGTCTCATTTGATTGTAGAGAATGCAGTATATTCAACAACTACGTATTTAGATATTGTAATTAGGTGGAATAATAAATTACATTGAACTAGAACTAGGTGTTCCACTTTTACTAGCAAGAAGTCTGAAACTACTACATTAATCAATAAATTCAATTGAAAGTTAAAATGCTATGATACTATTTAAGTGAGCATTTGAGACAGGCTTCAGCAAAAATGGTAGTATATTGTGAGAATGTTAACTAAACTATACACCCTTTTTTTGTAAACTTCAGTCGATATATTTTTTTACTTTGAAGTAACTACTAATAAGTTATTAGAGTAATTACTTTGAAATCTTTACATTGGCATCAGATTTCAATTGCACAGTTTATATTCACCTAAAATAAAAGGTACTGTTTGATGCCAGAATTTTTAACCAAAGACAATATAAAAAATTTATATACAATAATATGGCTTTTTATTAATAAAATTTAGAGTACGCTGTAGTATCTATTAGTGCCAGTGACTTAAGGCTTGCTCAAGTAATCTTCTTAATAGGCTTCCACGGCTTCTAAAAGAAAATGTTCCCCTTGCAAACTGACAATCCACTATATATTCTAGTTCTACCAGCGTTCTCATTAAAGCTTTTCTAAATACTAAGCACTCTAAAATTGGTAGAGAAAAATGATTATGTCTGAATTGGGATAAAGAGGCGATTTTTAGAGCTCAAAATATTATTAGTAAAGAGGTAATCCATGGAACTTAGTCAATTTATTAGCAATGCCTGGGTAAATATAAGGACCCCATTACTGATAGTTTTACACTGGCTTAGGGCAGCATAAAAGAATATGCTGAAAAATTTAGAGTTAAGACGATAATCAAGACCACAACATTGATGGCCAATAAGTTAAGTGAATGTGAGATGCGCTGATGGGAATTTAGGGAATTATTTTAATTGAAACCCAATATATTAGGCTTTTACATATAAAAATGCAGCACACATGCCAAGGTGAATAAGCTGGCTAATTGAATCTTCTATCTAGTTATTAGTTGAAGTAGGACATTAGATATTATAAAAATAATATATCCATATGGTTAGTAAACTTTTCTCTCTCGTTGCAATCACTTTTGCAACATATTCAATTCAAGTCAGGTATTAGTTTGATAATCTCACTGAGGAGATTGGTTTGCGCCCATGTTGGGGAGCAGTTGGGTAAGTAAGGTAAAGGGCACAGGAGTTGGCCCTGCGACAACTAAAGTTTGCACACGCCCTGGGGAACCCAGAGGAATAGACAAACTTATCAAAAATCCAGCGGTAACCATTTCCCCAGAAATTTTAGCTTGGCAAGCACGATGCAACCAGTACATCAACACGCCGCACTCTTAACTACTTTTGTTGGTGGAACACGAAGTACAGGTGTTCCTGGATGTTCAGCAGACGGCAATGTGGGAAAAGTTTTGTGGGGATGTGCACACTCATTTCCCAAACGCAGTATATGTTGCACCTCATTCCATGCCACGTGGTTGGCTGGATCTTGGTTTTGAAAGCAAGGAAGCAGCGGACAAAGCTTCAATGGTGCGCGTTGTGTTAGACCTCCCAGATGGGCAGCGGGTTGTCAAAATTAAGCGCACCAGATGGACAAAATCAAGCCAGATTTTTGTAACTTTTGACTTTCTGCCCACTACGGTCAAACGCGCCATACTCAAACAACACCTGAAGGCTGGGCTCGCCATATACAGCGAAATAAAAATCTTTTGAAATGCAACTCTTTATGCTGATGCCACACCTGTGCACTGGCAAAGCAATTGCAGTCCTAACCCCAGCCAAGGGGATAGCGCAGGATCTAACCCAAATCCCACACACCACTTTTGTCACTATCAAAGGGCAAGCCACCCACCCTTTCAGGATTACCGTATACAGCGCACCTCCCATCTGCACCTATTGTGATGCGTTCAGCCACATTGCGCACACCTGCCCCGCTAAGGAGGGCATCACATACCAAGAGCATCCCTTGGAGGCTATGAACACCGAGGAGACCCACTATGAACAAACTGCTGATACAAAGGAGGCCTTCCTGTGGGGAGCACAAGGTTGCTACTTAGTAGCGCACCCTATATCCCCACAAGAGCGGAAGAAGGCCAAACAGGCCCGCAAGGTAGCAACAAGGAGGCAGCCAAGCTCGCCTCCACTATCCCGCCCTCCCAGCTCCAGGAGGAAATTGAGACTTTTGCAGTGGAAGCAGCTTGAGAATCTCTTAACCAATCAGAGTGGGACGCCCAAGCCTATTGGGCCACCCAAGCTGAAGCCCCAATGGGAGAGTCAAACTCATTAAACCAATGCGCCCAAGCCTCGATTGGAACAGACTTGGTCTCCAACCTCCTAGCTGGAAATTTAAAAACTTTAGTTGGTGCACCGAAAATGCACGCACCACAAAAATATTGTCCTGCAGTGGGGAAACAAAAAGCGAAGGCAAAAGCCAATGCAAACCCAACTTCTAAAGCTACCCATTCTTATGACTACATTGCATCACATACCCAAGGCGCTAAAAAGTGCCATGGAGAACATGAGAAGGCTGAAGGTCTTGGGTGCCCTTCACCTTGCACCTAAGGTGTGATGGGAGGAGCCTTTACTTTAGGGACGTTAAACATCGCCGGACTCAAGGCCTTGCCATCCTGGGTAGGAAACAGAGTTTTTTTACAACATAATTTACCCATGGATATCCTGGCCATCCTGGAGTCCCTCTGTCCGCGCGGTTCTGAGGAAACATGGAAATCCATGCTCCTCCCTTCCCTATCCTTCTGGTCCAAGCACTGTGGGGTGATTATTAGAAAAACAATTTTTTTAAATTTTTATCATCTGAATCCTTCCTTAGCGGCTGCATCCTCATTGTCAATTTTTTGTGGGCCAACATAGTGCACACTATTGTTAACATTTATGCCCCGACCTGTGCACAAGAACGTCAGGAATTTTTATCATTGGTCAAATACCTTCCATTACCCCCTGACCCTTTTGTCATTGGCAACATGAACTGTTGGTTGAACACATCCACTGACCGCTGGCGTTCCTCATCTTCCCCGCCACAGGGACACATATAACTACGCGTCCTCAAGGCCACCCTAGGGTTGATTGACACAATACCGCGTCATGCTCCGCTTCTCAAAAGCATGTCGCACCCCCACATCCACAACGGCCAGTTAAGGTCCATGTCCTGCATTGACCTTATCCTTGTGACAATGAAATTTTGTACCCAAATCTCCCATTTCACCACGACAAAGATCAATTTCTCCAATCACAGGTTAGTTTTGATTTCCTTCCGCTTACCCAACCCCATTGCTCAGCTCCAAATTTGTGCATACTCCATCTGGCCAAAATCACATCGCCTTGATTTTCCTCATGGATGGAATCGGTGACCACATATCCAGAGTTTATTGCACCATTATGTGCTGATCCAATCTCCACCTGGTCAGCCTTCAAGGAGTGTCACAATCCGCCAGGCTCGCCACCTGTCCTCCCAACATTCACAATCTTCCTCTGTGGTCATCTCGTGCGCTCTTGCAGAGCTGGCCCACCTGGAGTCCAACGTCCCAGCCAAGGGCTACAGCCCTACTTGAGGCCACAAGTGGACAGAAGTAGCTGCCTACCTCAACGCACTTAAGCGGCAACACAAGCATCAGGTTTGTGTTCAGTACAGAGCTAAACACATCATAGCGGGTGACACATGCTCCGCTTACCTTTTTCAAAAATAATTCGCACTGCGCCAGAGCTTGACCTGCGCACAGGTGCAAAGGCCAGACAATTCCATAGTGGATACACCAGCTGAAGTGACGAATGAGATACAAAATTATTACTCTGAATTGTACCGATCCAAACTGATTCTGCTGGCCAAAATGGCGAATTTTTGATAGCGCACACATCCGCACCATTTCCCATTTCCCAGAGTTAATGAATTTGATACTCTAGATAAACTCTGGTCCTCTGTCCGCAGTGCACCAAATTGGAAATGCCCTGGCCCTGATGGCATTCCTTATGAGTTCTATAAGAAGTACTTCAAATATTTATCCCCACTGTTGCTTGCCTCTCTTAACCAGAGCCTTTTGGAAACGCGCCTCCTACCAGGAGGGCAAGAGGCCTACACCATTACGCTCTTCAAAAAAGACTAGCTAGACCTGGCCAACTGGCGCCCCATTTCTTTAACAAACACTGACACAAAAATTTTGACTAAAATCATGGCTAACCGTCTAGGGATTGTTGCCTCTGCTACCATCTCCACAGAACAATTCAGTTTCATACCCAGAAGGTCGATTTGGGACAACGTGCACACTGTAGCCAAAGCCTGTCAGTCCACGGCCTCTGGTGCACTTGTATTTTTAGACCAACAGAAGGCCTATGATAAAGTAAACTGGGATACCTCAGGGCCTGCCTCCACCAATTCCGCCTACCCCCTCACTTCATCAGTTGGGTGATGCTGCTGATGGAATCTGCTACAGTGGCAGTGCGTGGCCCTGGCTTTCTCACGGATGTAGTCCGCCCTCAAAGGGGACTACGACAAGGGGACCCCTTAGCCCACTCTTATATAACTTCAGGCTAGACCCACTTCTTAACAACGCGAATGACTGCCTTACTGGGGTCCATGTGCAAGGCCAAGCCCCGGTCAGAATACTGGCATTTTATGATGACTGTGTGGTTGGAGTGTCTAACAATCATGATGCACGCACACTTGAAGCTCTTATCCAGGTTTACTCCTTGTTAAGCAATTCTGCACACAACGCCTCCAAAACCAAAATCATCCTCCTTGGTCAGTGTCAAACCCGCTGGGCCTCAGCGCCCTGTTTCCTGCCCACCCCATCTTCTAGCACACGCGCTTGCTTACCCTGCCCAACCCACACCGCCCCACTTGTGCTCCCCCTTTGTGCCGCGCCCTACCATTGGACCGGTCCGCCATTTGAGGGTGTGGTTGGAGGCAGGCGGGTGTGCTTCAATGGTGATGGAAAGCCATATTCAGGACAATTTGACGAAGCGAATCGCCTCTCTCAGAGCCCACCCTACTTCCCTTACTGGCAGGGTAGTTTTAGCTAACTCTATGCTCCTCTCCAAAGTCTGGTTTGGAGCCCACGCCATCCCCTTCTCCCCAAGCTTCTTCAAGACACTGTATGCCCTTCTGCAAGGGTGGCTTTGGTCAGGCTGCCCACCGCCAGTGTGACTTGAGGTCATGTTTGGCCCTCGCCATAGTGGTGGCATGGGCCTGCTCAACTTTGAGGCCCATGCTGCAAAGATCCTGGGCACCTGGATCACGGCTGTTAGCATCTCTACACTCCTGACCCAACACTGGTCCCGCGCAGCCCACTTCAACTTCTCCCGCGCCCTAAACCTTACCAATCCATTGCACCCTCACTTTTTGATGAAATATCTGGCTTCCCACCCTTTGGCCGCAGGTCCCCATGGAACTGCACCCCATTTCAAACGAATCCTCCTCTCCATGCGGAGCGCTGAGTGGAGAATTCATATTTATGGACACACTGCCCAGAGGGGGCATCCCTCACCTCGGTTCACACAGGAGGTGCAAGGACTACCCATTCTGGAAGGCTTGATACCCACAAGGCCCCATGTCCTATCCAGGGTGGACTACCTGGACATGATGGACATCCCTTATTCCCTTGAAACCCAAAAGACAATTTGGAAATACGCCCACCACCCTCTTCTGCAGCTCCATATCCATTCCCATGTGTGGCGCTGCTTGAGGTGGGTGTACCATACTGCTGAGCGCACTACACAATTTACACTCATCCTGTGTTGTGTGTGGCCAGTATGGAACGCTGTTTCACCGCCTGGAGAAGTGCCCTACCTCTAAAGCGATATGGCGTGAGGTGCAACGTCTGCTATGCCGGGATCAGGCTCATCCTTTAGTTTGTCTAGGGATATGTTTGCTTTATCTATGGTCTCCCCTCTTCCACCCTCCCTCCGTGCTTTGGTGGTCACAATCGCCATGTGGACTATCCACACGATTGTCTTGGATGCCATCGCAGGCTCCATCCCCACCCTCCCAGAAGCTGTCCACCAGTTCCAGTCCCACTTAGTGGACCACTTTTAAGTGTGGATGTTTGGATATCTCCCACCGCGTCGCCATCAGTTGGTCTCCTCCTGGTTCCCAGTTTGGTTCATCAACTCTGACCCCTTCCTCCACATGTGCTCAATTGTGGTTCTGGCCCCTTTACACGTTCCCCATCCTCCCAGTAGTGGCGTTCCCGCTGGCAACAGGTGATAGCATTAGCTTCTCTGGGGTGCCCCCCTGTTACTACATTTCATTTTCTTTGTTTCTTATTGGAAGTGTCTGTCCCCTAGTCAGCCTTCCCCACAACAAATAAAATCCATATGGTTAATAAAGCCAATTACAACTAATCCCCCACTTGACCAAACATTGGATACTAAAGATATGAGATGTCAAATAACATAATGAGAGTCTAGGGCTTTAGGACTGGACTCTGCTAATAAATCTAATAACATAGTGTGCATCTGGTTAATTAGGTGACCTTTAACCAGACCTTTTAGATTGATTCACATGTAGATGCCTTCTCAATTATCTCATAAAGGCCTTTCCATATGTTCTCCAGTTTACTAATCCATCTGAGCCCATAATTGTCAATATATAAAACTAATTTTCCAACAAAAAGGTGAGTAAGATTTTCTAGCCCTCTTTTTTGCACTTCTGAGAGCTTACCTTTTGATCCATTAAAAAAGTAGGAACTAGAAGTTGAACCAAAGTTTTAGTCCAGTTCACTAAATAGGTATCAGAGGCTCATATCTTCCTGAGCCATGCGCGAATACAAAATTGTGGTTATACCATTTTTTTCACACAGTGCGATTCAATGGAGAATGTTCTATGGCTGAGTTATTTGAGATGTTATAAGCAAAATTAGCGTAAGGCAAGTTAGAAACTAGATAAGCACTTTACTAATAGTTACCTTATGTAAAGTTCCAAAGAGGGTACCATTTACTCACTCCACAGTGGCATTTCATTTGGAGTGATAGGGTGTGGATAATGTGCTATAAAAAGTGTTAAAAACTGGGAACAGTTGGCTAATCTATTTCTTATGAAAAGAGTCCCAATTGTTAAATTTTGACTTCAGCTGATTGTTCCTAAAGATTAATTAAACAGTTTTAGTTATGTGCATAATTTACGTTGCTTAATAGTATTAAGTAGATGGTCAATAATAGTATGAATACTATCATCCATAGTTGAATAAATAAACAAATAAAACGTTGGTCCAACGTCAAAATTGGATTGTTCCATGAAATAATGATTATCTTGACAATTAGGGACTTCTTCCATATCCTAGCTGAACTTAATCCACTCTCAGATAAAGAGGTTCACGCCTTAGTTCCCATCATAATGAATCGTTGAAAAATTTACACCAAAGGTCTGCTTTTCTTCTAAGGATATCCAATCCCTACTTTTAATCACACAAAAGAATCCACATTTATTATACTACAACAATAATTAATTGAAGATGAATAGAACTTATTCGTGCACTCCAATTAAGAAACCCAGATTACCCAAATACATTAATCAAGTATCTGGCAGCCCATCCTACAGCTGAAGAACCACGTGGCACTCCTGCAAATTTTAAATGAATACTCCTAGCCGTGAGAAGAGCGACGTGACGGATCCAATAAATGGCCAAACCAGTCATCAAGGACGCCCAAGGCTAACCAACAGACAGAAAATAAATGACTAAATAGTCAAAGACAATATAATAAGCAAAAACCCAACTACTATAGCCAGGATAGACTACCTGGATCATATGGACATACCCTACAACCTGGAGACTCAAAGAAGAGTATGGAGATACACACATCACCCTCTACCCCAACCCAGGATAAGAGCACATGTATGGAGGTGTATGAGGAAAGTAAGCGGCACAGCTGAATGGTCAAATGCCACTCACACCTTACGTACAATATGTGGTAAGTATGGAAGCCTAGCCCACCGTTTAGAACAATGTCCAACACCATTGGCTGTATGTAAAGAGGCCATGCGCTTATTCCGCCAAGAAAACAGACAACTATTTAGCCTAGCAAGGACATGTTCGCTATAAACATGGACTCTTTTATACACCCATCCCTCCAGGCGTTAATAGTAGCGATATCACTATGGACGATACATACAATGGTACTGGAATCGTTCACAGGAGCAGCGCCTACAATCCAAGAAGCCATTTATCGCTTCCACAGCCATATATTGGAACATTTCCAATCATGGCTGTTTGGACACATGAACCCCACAACAGAAGGACACTCAACACATGGTTCACCATATGGTTCCTAAAGGTTGATCCTTTCCTTCACACATGCTGCATCCAAGAATAAGCCAGCATAAACCCCTTCCCTACCGTCCTAAACTTGGTTATCCTGAAGACAACAAGAGGAACCTTGAACCCTCTAGGTGTCTTTAATTTTCGAATTTCATTAGTTCCCTCACTATATTGGAAGTGCTTGTCCCCTGGTCAACCTTTCCCATTTAAATAAAAAAAGGAATAGAGCTTATTAAAGCTATTTAGATCTGCTTTAAAAATAATAAAACTAGGGTTCTGGGAATAATTTAGCTCATAACTCCTTGGTTGGCGCCTCAGCCATGAAATGGCAGCCGTTGCTTTTGAATTACCCTGTAAAGTCTCTTCTAGCAAAGGTCTTCTCCATCAGGATAAAGATTCCTCCTTCAGACATCCCAGAGAACTGAAAAAGAAAAGAGCCAGAAAACGTGTCCCTAACATTCCCGCTCAATCACAGTAACCAACCACATTTGTCTAGTAACCTGCTTAGGTAATGGCACTAATTACCAAGTATAGCAGGTTTTAAACAAACTATCTTAATTTCTAGTTGCATGCGGCATGACTCGCCTCACAACTGCTCATTAAATTCCAATCAGTTTGTGATAATACCTGACCATTTAACTTAATGAACCTAATAGTTATTCAATAATCACTATCAGATGTCTTGTTTCCATTGGCAACTCTGCCTAATGAGACCTTAAGAATTTGCATGGATCAATCCCTGATGGATCCAAACCTGGAGAATTACCCAAAAATCCCCAGATATTATTAATCTAAAATCAATGTCAACCTATTTTATTCATTTGCTAGTGGGAATTATCCCCTAGTGAACCAGCAGATAACCTAGAATCTGGAAAGGTGGGAAAAATCCCAACATATAAACATTAAATCATTGAGTTTAGAAAGCATCTAGGATGTAAAATTAGTTCTTTTGTTCATTAATTGGAACTAGGGCATCTGTGACATTAAATATGTTCTAAACAAACTTGGACGTTATTGTGGCGCCCAAGTCTTGGATTAATTTTGCCTCCACTCACTTGGTTAGATGATTATTGGTCATAATATTAATTTAAACTGTCTAACATATTAGCCAAATGGCCCATAATGTCAATATAAATGGTATGCCAAGTAAAGTTTGACTTTACTTATAAAAAGGAAGTTGCTTTTCTTTAAGTTCATCCACTTGACATTCCTTACAACAGTGTAAAGTCTCATGAACATCAAAAATCATAAAATCTGATAATGATACTGCTTTAGCAACTCAAACGACTTTCTAAAACCTTCATTCCCCATTGCCTTGCAATCCTGATAATCTATATCAGTTCATTCTGTCGTTCAGGGTACTTGAAGCTGTTAATAGTTGATGACTTCTTTAAAGATTACTGTCATAAAAGCAGCAAATGAGATTTGGACTGGACTGCCAGTCAGGATATGTGATCACAAGAAGGTAAGCCAGAATGCCAAAGGAACTGCTGCTTGGACAATTTGAAGGATGGACGAAAGATGGGTAAACCACAAATGCAACTCAAGATGGTGATAAGGAGCAAACTGGAACAGAGTCAGGTAGTTGCTACTTTGGAGCTGGCCAATTTGGGAGAGGAACACTTATTTGCTATGGCAACAGGGTGGGTTCCCCCTTAGGGGTATTTTAAGAGGGCGGATGGCAAGAATGTAAATCTCACTCAGTGGGGAGGTAAAGCCTCCAACAAAAGTAACAGATCCTTATGCTGAATAGCTTTGGCAGGCACAAAGTGTCAAAGGATGACCTGAGTCTGGTATACCCAGTCCATTATGGTAGGCATCATTGTTGTTATGATGGAAACAAGGTACCAGTGATTACACAACCTAAAAACCATTTTCAAGGCTGGGCTTTGCAGTAAATACCAAAGGAAAAAATTCCAAAAGAAAACTTATTTAATGTGTGGGGTTTTTAATGCAAAATAAGATAAGGAATTGACCTACATTCATACATCTTGAGGATGATTGCTTATATACTTGGTCACTTAGGGAATAAAGTGGCGTGAATGGGCGTCAGGACTCAATTTTCTGACCATGAATAACTGAACTAAAGTGGGAATTATTTGAATTTATGTTTACATCAGTAGAAGACTGAGTCAATGCCAATTTGACCACTAGTGTGAAAATCACATTTTTTATTGTGATTAAACCTACCTGAGTGGCAGCATCTAACTTGACAAGTGGAAGGGTCCTCTCAGGGCCATTACAAGTAAGGTTGAACTTAAATAATTGGAAATGGTTTTAGACCACATGTCTCAACCACCCCAGTTTCTTCAATTCTTTTGCAATTTCTGAACTTCAGTAGAAATGGGCCTCTGCACAAAAGGGGAGGGTTCGTTTTCCCCCATAGATTTGGTGGAACCTGAACCTGGCATCTGGAAAGGACTTACTTTATTTTCCCAAGTTGGTCCCTTTCTGCTGTGACTTCAGTGCAAATGACCTTGATACGCTGCATCAGTTTGCTAGTTTTCAAGACAGGGATTGGTAGAGAGACCTTCAAGGGGAGGCCATAACCCACCGCTAATTAACCACATGGGTAAGATCACCCTGTGTGGCAAGGGGGATGACATCCCTATTCATGCCTTTCTTGTTATAAAACGAAAATGCCTCCCAATCCAAGCCCTGGTGTCTTTCCACTGTACTTACATTATTTTTCCTTTTCCAAATGGGGGAATATCCCCACCTGGAAACTGGGTCAGGGCGACGTTTTTATGAACTTTTAGTATCATGATCGCCATCTTCAATGTTCCTTTTGGTGGGTCGAGGACCTTCAGGGTGAGTAGCGTAGAACACTTTGACTACCTCAGAACACTTTGTGCAGTCCTGAGCACCAACCCAGCTATTCTTGTAGGCTTAGTATTTTTTTCAAGTGACTAAATATTAAACCAAATGGCGCAATTGATGTGAAGCCAAGGTTGCGTTGACCTTATCATGTTCTGACCCCTCAATCATGATTAGCTTAGGCTTTGGCGGAATTAGACCCATGAATGGGGACAATTGGGATACATAGAATGCAGGGTGTTTCTTCCAATGAGCCAGCAACTTCGAGCAGAACATACACTGTTCCCCAGGTCCTCTTCTTAAGAAATGAGGCCTAGAACATTTGATCACAACTTTGCAAGAGGGCATCTGCAATTTCAGGTGGTGTGTATCCATCATAATAGATGATCTCGCCTTTATATCCTGCTCCAGAAGGCGCTTCCATTCAGCAAACTGCTTATAGTCAATAAAAGCCTTGGTTAAGTGTTGTTGGAAATAAAGCTTTTTGGAATGCTTGCGGTGCGTTTTTGCACCTAAACTACAATACTTTTTCAGGAGAAAGATAATTCTGAAAAATTTAGGAATAATTTCTTTGGGGGATTTTTAGATCACTTATATTAAAAATAGAGAAACCGTAATGATAGTAAAAAGTGGGTTTTTTATGGTTTTTATTATATTAGCTGTGGACAGGGTAAAAAGTGAACCCTATCAATATTGTGGCTTAGAATTTAAACATATCAAGGCCCAAAGTGAGTGAGGCGTGAATCTGAATTAAACTAGGAATAGCCAAATTAGGGAATATTGGTTTTTTACTTTTTGGGGCTCTTGAGACTCGCCTTACTTGACTGGAATGGCTGATGGAGGATCAATGCCAGGTATGAAAGATCCATGAGGTAAGGATTTAATATTTTACCCAATCATTAGCGGGAAATTATTTGCACCTTGCAGGACCCCCTCTAAGCCTATAAAAGAGAGTGTCTCCTCTTAGGTGTTTGTAGCAAATTAGAGGTGGGAAGTGGAGGAACTGTGGATTGACTTTGATTATTTCACCGCATGTTTGATGCAACCCAATGAGGTAGAATTGAGGTTTCTTCTGAAAAGTTAAGTAGAAGTATACACCAATTGAGGGGTTCTACCTAGAATTAGCCTGAAGTCTTTTGGCCAATAATATTCTCATCGACCTCCAAATAACTCTTATTAATAAATCAGCTATGTAATTGTCCAACATTATCCCCTTCAAGAGTGGTAGGGGGAATAAGGCTGAAAAAACTGTCCATGAACTTGTTAATGTTAACTCCAGAAGCAAAGGATTTAATGGAGTACTCATCCCTCACTTAGAGGTGATAACAAAAGGCCCTTCTCAGATGGACTCAAGCTTTTCCATTCTAGGCATGATACGCTTTTGATAGTAGAGCACCAAGTATGACACTTGGAAAGAAGGGAGAGGTGGCCATAGCTCTTTAGCAGCTTGGCCCTCCATTATAACAGTTTTTGTTAAATTAGTCATTGCCTCAGATTGTAACTGGATGATGTGCTCTTCCAGCTTCTTCATGGGTTCATCACGATCATCAATCCTATCTGAAAAACATCTTTGGCTAGTAAAGCAGGCACCCCGGTTCTAGACCATACAAAAACTGGAATGGAGATATCTTAAGGATCCTGTGATAACTGATATGGTAGGCCAAGAAGGCACTGGGAAGATATAGATCCCAGTAAAGAGGGTCTAAAGTAGCCATCTATCTTAATACAGAGACCAAGTCTCCATTTGCTCTTTCAACAGTACAATTAGTGGAAGGGATTTAAGGGGCAAGAATAGCTTCTGGATTCTCATAGAGGTGGATAGAATCTTGACCACTCTGAATATTAAGTTCTCCCATTACCACAGAGAAGAACCTGGGGCAATCATGACGAATGAATATGTACTGGTGGAGGAAAGTGGCAGTGGCTTTGGATGTCAGAGCTGGAAGAGCCACAGCCTTGACCCATTTGGTAAAGTGGTCTTATTACTACCAATATATATCACTTTCTACCCGTTGTTTTGGGTAGAGGGCCAACCACAACTAGTCTTATTGTGTGTAAGGGCTGTTAATTAGTAGTATTTTGATAATGATACTTGGTTTTGAAGCTGAACTGCTTTTTACATGTCAGATAGGCATCTAGGACTTGATAATGGTCTCCATTGCTTCCTCCCAGTAGTACCGTTCTTTCAACCACTCATAGGTTTTCCACACTCCGCTATGACCTAGGATGGTGTGAGACTCCATAATGATAGGTACTCGCTCAGATGGTTGGAGATAGGGCAACCAGTTCGCCACTACTTTTTGTATGACTTCCCCCTTTTTACCTTAGTGTTATGGGAGTATTAATATAGAATCTTATGAATGGGTTCATCCACATCCGCTCAAGCGTCGGGGGTCATTATGAGGTCATGTAGTCTCATTGCTCTACTATTATCTAAGTGAAGAACTGGCAGCTGAGTCAATCCATTGAAATTCATTTGGCGCTTCCCAGCTTGGTGCTCAATGGTCATATCATAGTGCTGGAGCTTTAAACCCAGAGATCCAACGGCCAGTAGGATCATTCATATTCTAGAGCCATTTCAAAAATGCGTGGTCAGTAACCACTTTAAATTAGGTACCATATAGGTGTTGAAGTTTTTTGACTACTTTGGATGACCGGTTCTTCTCTTGCAGTATGGAGGAGTTTTGAGCGTCTATTGTATGGTGACAACATACCAGACGATGACAATAGTTAAGATATAACTCCTTGATAATAACACTTTAAGCTGTATTCTTCTGCCTTTACTTGGACGATGGCACGCTGCCCTAATCCTTATGATCCCAAGAAAAGTCTTGACCTAATACAACTTGAAATGTTAAATATAAAAAAGCTTGTAGATTAAACTATGAACTTGTGGTAATAGTTGATTGTACTTTATTAGTATCAACTTTGTTATATTTATAGGGTTTGGTGTTCACTACATCTTGCCCATGACGCCTCATTTTCAATTGCACTTGGCCAGAGGAACACCTAATAAGTTCGTTTGAGGATCACAATCCTTTCAACTCAGGGCATCTCACACAACCTCAGGGTCAGTGTCAAATTCTTAAATATTCTCAAGACAGCGTTTCTGATGTGTCTACAAATAGCTGAACCAATTCTCTTCTCAAGCAATTGCCACAGACTAAGGCGATTAATACCACTAATTAGTAATTAATTCAATCAAAAACTTGATTTACATTATAAACTAATTTTGACATATACCAAAAAAGCCCACATGCCTGAGTCATCAAGTCACCTATTATCAATTTCTGCCTAACCAACAAAGCCCTCAGGCCCATGTCATCATAGTCAAATATTATTAAGTGTATTTGTTAGGCTGTGGATCCCAAGCTTCACATGAGCGCAGCATATTCCTGATACATAATCCCTGATATCCAATATGATCCATAAAAAATTAAGCATGTTAACATTACTATGTCCCTATCAAATATCTGATGATTATGTCCAATCAACTACTCAACGTTTCCCCCGCCTTGGATATAAGTGGCGGGTACCTTCTTTCTGGGTCACAATGTCTAGCTTTTTGCGCTCATCAAAATATGAACAAATATTGTTAGCCTTTCTGCCTCATACAGACAAAGCCTTTAAGACTGAGAAAGTCCATGCGGTGCACTATGGGCAAAATGGGCGTGTTGCCCACAATTTCCCAATCTGGATTGACCAGCTACGTTTACACGGTACCCAAGAGTTTGGCTTTATGTCCCTCTGCGACTTCACCAATAATTTATGAACCCAAATAGGCACCCTTGGCTTTAAGTACTGATTATCAAACATCCCAATGGGTTGAGATGGATCCTCCTTTGACTCTCTCTTTAACTCTTCAGGCTTCTAAAGCCAGTCATTCCCAAAAATTCTTATCCAGCATCATTTCTCTTCAGATGGAGATCGTTTTACTAAATTCTTGTTTACCTTGTTCACATCTCCCCTTCCAACAATCTTGCTTCCTTTTATGTGTGGGCAGTGTGGCTTTGTCGGTCTTTGAGCTCAATTTGATGTCAGGGCTCATAAATGCCTACTTGTTTTCCGCACTTGCTAACAGCCCTGAGGTTGCCACATATGATATTTTTGATGCCAAGCAGGCCCTTAAGTTTGTTAACTTGGTTTCTAGGCTTTGATGTGAACCCGCTTTGGTACATATGGATTTACACGTCCCATTGGGCCTCAAGTCTCAGATTTCAAAAGATCAGTGCATCCTAGTGTTATACCGAGCCAATTGCAAAAACCTGGTAAAAGGGTTTTCCAGAAAGTATGTTCCAACAGATGGCTCTTCTGGGCGCGTGTGTTCACTTCCCTTATTACTCACTGCCCACTGATAACATGCTCAACATGCGCAGGGTTTTAGACAAGGCCATTTGCAGATGTTTCACATGAAAGTTTTCCTCCCCCAGTTTACCCCTGCCTTGAAAGCCTTCTTGCCAACTGTATCTTCCTTTCTGCAGCATTTACTCCTGAGTCAAACCTTTCTCGCCTATTCCAAAGTATCTTCCAATGGTCTTTCCCTTTAGTTCAATGGCTTTTATTAATCCAACAAGGCCAGTGTGCCTTGTGATGAGCCTTTTGGGTTTAGCGCAACACTGACAGGGTCTAGATAGTTGTGACTTCTATAATATTCACATTTCTCTGATTCTGCTATAGGCTTCCCCAGTTTGATCTCACTCTCCTCCCCCTCCCAAAAGGTGGTTAACTAGTTCCAGTGACAATGAGGCATCAAATCTCTGATTTAAAACCTGAAGTTTTAGTCATCTTTTGTCTTTTTATACTTTATTATTTTTGGAAGAAAATCGAATATATTTAGAATTTAGGCCAAATTAGGATCAGTATGATAAGATTATATCTATATCTTTCCAAAATCTCTTTCCATTGGTGTAACTTTTCAAGCAAATTTTATGGTTATTAAAATTAAAACCTAATTGCCCACTGTAGTTTCACTCTGATGTCATAGGATTCCCCGCCAGATGCCCCAGTGTGGGGCAGTGGCAAACCCCCCACCTGCCATTTACTGTCTGATTGGAAAATGCAATCTGACTGGCTCACCCAGTCACACCAAACCCCTGAGACAATTTGTTCCTCCCAAGGATCTTGACGCCCACCTCGCTCAAACCCATTTGGTGCCCCTCTTCCCCATGGTGCTCCCCCAAAGCAACATGTAATTTGGCTTAAGGGTCAAATATGGGAAACTAATCCCATACAACAACTAAGCCATTTACAAAATGGCTTAGGCAGTGATGAAACCAGACTGTTTTATTGACTTCTGCCCCAATAAGGGTATTTTAATCTTGGCTTCACCTGTGAAGCTGATACCGCCACTGCAGCAACAGTGCCCCTGGTCTTCTAGAGTCCACCTCTCCCCAAGACTCAGACCTGGCTCCCAACTGACACCACTTTGGTGGTTCAGTTTGCTGGTTTGCCTACCCATCTTCCCCCTGAGGTGCTCCACTAGGAGCTAATGGACAGTTTAAAAGCCTATGGCTCCAACCCCATCATACAATTTGTGGTCACACAACTCACTGGGCTTCAGGCATATGCCATAATCAGCACCAAAACAAATAAAACTGCCCCATCAATTCCCCCTCATGCCACTATCCCCTCTGCCCCCAACCATCTGTTCTGGGCCTGAGTTGAGGCGGATGGATGATTTGTCCGTCCTGTTTTGAGTTAGACCACTTGAAATGCAAGTGCCCATATCTAGCAGCTTCTGACGGCGCTGATAGTTCATTCAATGGCCACTAATCAGATGCCCACCCTGCGCCAATTCTGACATGGTTTATAATCCTACCTCCCCCAAAGCCTGTTGCTGCAGCTGCACCTGCAGCCATCAATCAGCCTCCATATTGCCCCAGTGCCATGCATGAATCTTCCAATCAAGTGCAGGATTGAACCCTAGTCTGATCCCACGCAATGTCAAACAAATAAACCAACTCTCAACCATATGCCAATTCCCTAATTCAATTTTTCCAGAACCCATGGGAATTTTGGATTAAATTGGTGAATTAGGTAATATCTTTGAAGAACTGAAGCTGCAAGTCAACCTGTTCTGCAATGCAAAATGGGATAGAAAATCCCCCCTTTTTTATATGCCCCAAAGCCAAACACCAAACCATCCCACAGCGACCACCAGCTTGCAGTAGAAGCAGCAGCCACACCAGATTGCTGCCCCCTCCACAAAGCCACTGCTAAATCAGTGGCAGCACTCACAGAAGGAATTCCACCTCCTGTTATTCCAAAAATATTACTCCATCAAGTAAGATTAATGTAAAACAACAACAAAATTTGTCACCGATGCTATCCAGAATGTGGTAACTGTATCACAGGATCCAAAAGCTAAGATTACCCAAACCAACATTTCAACGTTTTTTAAATTACCAGACACCCATATCAAAGTTATAAAAGCTTTATCTGATAATAGTACTACCATTTTTATGGTTGGTAATTACTTGGAAGTACCAATCATCAGTAATATCAAACCACATACCGTCAATGCCCCAACGCTCTTGCTATCTGCCTTGACATGCACCCTACTCTGGGAAGAGATAGCTTCTGCCAAAGATGAGCCCCCCAATCCCCCTCACCTTCTGCCATGAAGGAATAAGAAGTTTCCGCTGACCAAATGGTTGGTTGTTTTGTTTGGTGTGATTCATTTAATCGCTCATATAAGCAATTTTTTTAGATCAATTAGTTACATTATTATTTTAGTTTAAGCTTTTAGCTTGTTAGTGTCCATCCCCTAGTCAGCTTACCCCAGTTAAATAAATATCTATACCTTTCCATGTCCATTACTTATCTTTAATTATTATTATTTTTTATACTTTTCTTTCTCGTTGCAAACATTTTTGCAACCTATTCAATTCAAGACTAAATCTAGTTTGATAATCTCATAGAGGGGATTAGTCTGCGCCCATGTCTGGGAGCAGTTGGGCAAGCAAGGCAAGAGGAGCAGGCGGAAGGCCCGCGGCCTCTAACGTTTGAAAACGCCCCAGAGAATCCGGCGGAATAGAAAAAAATCTAAAAAAACTGGCAGTCACAATTTCCCCAGAGATACTCGCATGGCAAGCACAATGCAACCAGTACATCAACACGCCACATTCCCAGCCACTTTCATCGGTGGAATTCAGAGTCCATGTGTATCTGGACATCCAAAAAACAGCCCTATGGGAAAAATTTTGTGAAGATGTACACAAAATTTTCCCAACCACGGTGTACGTTGCACCTCACTCTATGTCATGCGGTTGGCTGGACCTAGGCTTCAAAGGCAAAATTGCAGCAGATGAGGCTGCAGCGGTGCGCATAGTGGTCGACCTCCCTGAAGGGCAACGGGATATTAAAACTAAATGTACCAGATGGACGAAATCAAACCAAATTTTCCTCACATTTGACTTTTTGCCTACTACGGTAAAATGTGACATTTTGGAGCAACACCTGAAAGATGGTCTCGCCATATATGGCGAAATACAATCTTTTGAAATGCAACGTTTCACGCTGATGCCACACCTGTGCACCGGCATAGCCATCGCAGTTCTGACCCCAACTGAGGAGATCGTGAAGGACCTAACCCAGACCCCGCACTCCACCTTTATTGACATTGCAGGGCATACCACCCACCCATTCCGGGTAACCGTAGACAGCGCGCCCCCCATTTGCACCCACTGTGACGCGTTCGGCCATAAGGCACATGCATGCCCCATCAAAGAGGGCGTCACATTCTAAGAGCACCCCTCAGCGGCCATGACCAGCGGAGAGGCGCACTACGAACCAACTGCAAGCACCAAGGAGGCTTTCCTGTGGGGAGCACAAGGCTGCTACCTATTGGTAAAGCCCATCTCCCCGCAGGAGCAGAAGAAGGCCAAGCAGGCCCATAGGGCTGCGGCCAAGGAAACGGCCAAGGCCAACACCACCATCCCACACTCACAACGCCAGGAGGACATGGAGACCTTCGCGGTGGAAGCAACTCAGGAATCCATCACCCAATCAGATTGGGAGGCCCATGCCAAATGGGCCACTCAATCCAAGGATCTGATGGGAGATTCTATCACCCAATCGCTGCACCCAAGCTCTGGTCAAAACTGACTTGGGACCTATCCCAACCAAAAATTTTTTTTTGCCCCACTCGATGGTGCACCAAACTTATCCACACCGCAAAAAATTCGTCTGACGTCAGGAAAACAAAAAGCGAAGGCCAAAGCCAACGTGACTCTTTCTGCAAAAATTAACAAAAACCCTGATAGCGTTTCTGCTAATACCCGTGCTGCTGTGAAAGCCCGTGGGGACCTGGAAGAGGCTGGTGGGCCTGGGGGCCCACCCCCTTGCACCTAAGGTGTGATGGGGGAAACCTTCACTCTAGGGACGCTGAATATCGCCGGACTCAAGGCCTCCCCATCCTGGGCTAGGAAACTGAGTTTTTTACAAAACAATTTACCCGTGGATATCCTGGCCATCCAGGAGTCCCACTGTTTATGAGGTTCCGGGGAATCTTAGAAAACAATGCTCCTACCATCCCTATCCTTTTGGTCGAAGCACTGTGGGGTGCTAATTTGGAAAAACAATTTTTTCAAATTTACATCTTCAGAAACATTCCTAAATGGCCGAGTGCTCATTGTCAACTTCTCATGGGCCAATGTTGCGCACACAATCGTCAACATTTATGCCCCAAACGGTGCACATGAGCGTCAGGAAATTTTCCCATCAGTCAAATCCCTTCCGCTACCCCCCAGTTCCTTCCTAGTTGGTGACATGAACTGTTGGCTAACCTCACCAACAGACTGGTGGACGCCCTCACCCCATGCCCCACAGGGTCACGTAGAACTACACGTTCTAAAAGCCACCCTTGGGTTAAGGGATGCGCTGCCATGACATGCCCCATTGCTCAAAAACATGACGCGTCCCCACATCCATAATGGCCAATTAAGGTTATGACCCACATCGACCTTATTCTAGCGCTGGCGAAATTCCAACCCCACATCTCCCACTTCAAAACAACGAAAATGGAATTCTCTGACCATTGACTGGTCTCAATAACATACCACTTACCCGTCACAGTTGCAAAGGCCCCACATTGGTGCAAAATCTGCCCCCTCGAGCTCGCGTCACGAGGAGTTTCCATGTGGGTTGAAGAGGCAACTTTGGCGGAATCATTTGAAGCACCATTTTGCACGGACCCCATTTCCACATGGGCAACTTTCAAAGAAGACACCATCCACCACTATTGCCGTCTCTCCTCCAGACGCTCACGAGCCACATTGGTGGTTATATCACGCACGCTGGTGGAATTGGCCCACTTGGAGTCCAATATTCCAGCCACAGGATATAGCCCTGCATGGGGCCAGAAGTGGGCAGAGGCAGCCGCCCACCTCAACGCACTCGAAATACAACACAAACATCGGGTTTGTGTCTAATACAGGGCCACATGCATCACTAAAGGTGACAAGTGCACCGCATACTTCTTCAAAAAAATTTTCGCACCATGCCAGAGAATGGCCTGCACACAGGTGCAAAGATCAGATAATTACATTGTGGACACACTGGCCAAAGTGGCAATCGAAATGCAAAGATATTACTCTGAGTTATACTGAGCCAAACCAATCTAGCCAGCTGAAATGGCAGAATTTCTCGACCAAGCTCATATCCGCACCATTTTCTGATACCCGGAAATAATGAATTTAATTACTCCGAACAAATTATGGACAGCCATTTGTGGGGCGCCAAACCGAAAATGCCCAGGCCCAGATGGCATTCCATATGAGTTCTACAAAAAATATTTCAAATATTTATCCCCATTGCTGCTAGCCTCACTCAACCAAAGCCTGTTGTAAATGCGCCTCCTACCAGGAGGACATGAGGACTTTACTGTCACACTCTTCAAGAAAGGGGATAGGCTAGACTTAGCCAACTGGCGCCCCATTTCTCTAACAAACACAGACACCAAAATTTTAACCAAAATCATGGCTAACCGTTTAGGGACTGTAGCATCTGCCACCATCTCCCCAGAACAATTCGGTTTCATCCCCAGAAGGTTGATTTGGGATAACATGCACTCAGTGGCTAATATGTGTCAGTCCACAGCCTCTGGGGCACTTGTACTCTTGGACCAACAAAAGGCCTATGATAGAGTAAACTGGGAATACCTTAGGGCCTGCCTCCATCAATTCCGCCTACCCCCCGCTTCATTAACTGGGTGATGCTGCTCACAGAATCTGCAACAATGGCAGTGCGTGACCCAGGCTTCCTAATGGAAGTAGTCCACCCCCAAAGGGGCCTGCGACAAGGGGACCCCCTCAGCCCACTCTTATACAACTTCAGCCTTGACCCACTACTGCGAAATGTGAATGCCCACCTCACTGGGGTCATGTGCCAGGCCAAACCCCAGTCAAGATGTTGGCATTTGCAGATGATTGCGTAGTGGGGGTGTCTAATAACAAAGATGCACGTACGCTTGAAGCCCTCATCCAGGAATATTCCCGGGTAAGCAACGCGGCACTGAACGCCTCCAAAACCAAAATCATCCTCCTTGGTCAGTTTCAGAACTTCTTGGCCCCAGCAAGTAGTTCCCAACCCGGCCCATCTGCTCGCCCACGTCCACGCCTTACTAACTCAACACACACCGCTCCACTGGTGCTCCCCTTTGTGCCACGTACTACCATAGGACTGGTACGCCATCTGGGCGTGTGGATGGAGGCAGGTGGATACGCGTCAGCAGTAATGGAGGGCTGTATACTGGACAACGTGACGAAGCGAATAGCCTCTCTCAGAGCCCACCCTACTACCCTCACTGGCAGGGTTGTTCTTGCCAACTCTATGCTCCTATCCAAAGTCTGGTTCGGAGCCCACGCCATCCCCTTCTCTCCAAGCTTCTTCAAATCCCTGTATGCTTTGCTGCAAGGATGGCTTTGGTCAGCCACCCTCCACCAGTATGGCTAGAGGTCACGTTTGGCCCTCATCATCATGGTGGCATGGGCCTGCTTGACTTCAAAGCCCATGCTGCCAAGATCCTGGGCACCTGGATCGCGGCTGTCACTGCTCCTACACTCCCATCCCAACACTGGTCCTGCGCAGCCTGCTCCAACTTTTCCCGAGCCTTGGGCCTCAATAATCCATCAAACCCCCACTCCCTGATGAAATACCTCGCATCACACACATCGGCCACAGGTCCTCACGGGACAAAAACCCACTACAAATGAATCCTATTTCCATGTGAAGCGCAGAGTGGAGAATTCGTATTAGTGGACATACAACCTGAAGAGGCCGCCCCTCTCCTCAGTTCACACAAGAGGTACAGGGGCTACCCATCCATGATGGCGTGATCCCCATTCGACCCCATGTCCTATCCAGGGTGGACTACCTGGACATGAATGACATCCCTTATTCCATTGAAACCCAAAAGACTATCTGGAAATACGCACACCATCCTCTGTTGCAGCCTCAAGTCCGCTCCCATGTGTGGCACTGCCTGAGGCAGGTGTATCATACAGCTGAGCGCTCTAACGCTTTACACTCATCCTGTGTCGTGTGTGGCCAGTATGGAACGCTGTTCCACCGCCTGGAGAAGTGCCCCACCTCTAAAGTGATATGGCGCGAAGTCCAACGTCTGCTAGGCCAGGATCAAACGCATCCCTTCAGTCTGTCAAGAGATATGTTTGCTCTATCAATGGCTTCCCCCTTCTGCCCTCCCTTCATGCTCTGGTGGTTGCAATCGCCATGTGGACTATCCACACGATTGTCTTGGATGCCATCGCTGGCTCCATCCCCACCCTCCCTGAAGCTGTCCACAGATTCCGGTCTCATTTGGTGGACCACTTTCAAGCGTGGATGTTTGGATATCTCCCACCGCGTCGCTGACAGCTGGTTTCTTCCTGGTTCCCAGTCTGGTTCATCAAATCAGACCCCTTCCTCCACACGTGCTCAATAGTGGCTACGGCCCCTTCACACGTTCCCTCCCCCTCCCCATAAGTGGCATTCCCGCTGGCAACAAGAGATAGCATCGCTTCTCTGGGGTGCCTCCCCTGGTACTAAGTTTTGTCTCATCTGAGTCATATTCGGAAGTGTCCGTCCCATGGTCAGCCTTCCCCCCAATAAATTAAATTATTATTTTTTATATTTGATATATATGCTTTTCTTTCTCGTAACAATCACTTTAGTAACTATGCATTGATTTGAACAGCAAACTTGGATAATCACAAACAGGAAAAAAGGGCGACTTTAATAACAAAAATAATACAACATGGGCGAGCGTCGCAGCAAGCGGTGCGCTTAACGGTGCAACTAAGGGCAAGAAACGCCCTGGAGGGGGACCAGGAACCCAAGCTGTAAAAAAATTGAAAACTCAGACACCATCTGGGTTTATGGTAATTACTGTAAAGCACGCGTAATACATGTACATTCAATTCAACCAACCTTTGTCAAAGGTGGAACACGGGATTAGACTCTTCCTTGGGGATGAGTCACCGACCCTGTGGGAGAAAACATGTGAGGCACAGCCCTCACTTTTCCCTCACGCGGTGTACGTAGCTACCAACAACATGGGACACAGCTGGATTGATATTGGTTTTGAAACAGCTGATGAAGCCAATGCCGTAGCAAAAATCTGCGTGGAAATTGCCCTCCCTGAGGGCAAAAAAATTGTGTGCACTGCACGCACCAGATGGAACAAAGCGAAAACTTTGTTCATCTCCTTTGACTCGCTCCCCACCAACCTTCCTCATAAGGTAATTGAGGAGGAGCTCCACAAAGGTCTTATGGCCTATGGAGAAATCCAACAACTCAAATTACAGCAATTTCGCTTAATGCCTGACCTGTGCACAGGCAAAGCTATCGCTGTAATCAACCCCTTCCCAGAAGTGGAAGAGGATTTATCCAGAATTCCCCGCACAGCAGAATTTCACTTTGCAGATGGGGGCCAGTCAGCTGCATTCAGAGTTACACCAGAACGCGCACCACCCATTTGCAACCAATGTGGCTCACAGGGCCACAAGGAACATGCATGCCCTGTAAAAGAGGGCTTAATGGAAAATGATTTTTGTGAAGAAGCTATGGATGAAGATAATGAAAAATTCGCCAAAATGACTGATGGCCACCACCCATTCCGCTGGGGTGAAGATGGACTATACTCCATCGTAGACCCAGTTACAAGTAAACGACTTAAAGCAGCACAAAAAGCCCGCAAGAGAGCAGCAGCTGAAGCGGTGGCACATGCGGTGTCTGCCATTAACCACGGACAAATTCTTGAAGATATTTCAGATATTCACCGAACCTACCAATCAGAACAATATGCCCAGGTCAAAAATTTTCACAGTAACCAGACTGAGCCACAAAGCGTCATCAGTCGTGCACATACTGAGGAACAATGCAACCGCAATTTAAGTGAAAATGCGGTGCACAATGCAACAAAGTCGAACCTCAAAAATATAAAATCCAATCAACAACCCACATCAAATCAACATGAGACCTGTGCAGTAAAAGTTGATGCAAATGCAAAAAACTGCAATTCCCTTGAATCATTGGGTCAGATAAAGGGAACCAACAATGGCAGTGAAAGAGTTGGAGTACAGACGCGGAGCATGGCCAAAATGAGCCGCGGTGGGATAGGACCAGAGGGTCCTCCCAACTGCTCCTGAGGCGCCGCAGGCACCTCAGTGTCAATAGGGATGTTAAATATCGCGGGAGCCAGGGCTCATACATCCCAAGCCAAAAGCTGGCATTCCTGCGAAAACCTCTTGTAGACATCTTGGCCATCCAAGAAACCCACTGCCTACAAGGGGAAGAAGAATCTTGGTCAACCAGGGTCGCACCATCACAATCTTATGGATGTCTCACTGTGGGGTGATAGTCCAAAACAACAAGAAATTTAAAATTACAATTTTTTATCACACTTGCATGGTCGAGTCCTGGTAGCAACAAGCACATGCCAAGATGAAATAATTTTGTTAGCATTTATCTATGCACTGTGCACTGCAACTGAGAGAAAAAAAAATGAAAAAATTTCTACTCTCACCCTCTCACCAGATATCATCATGTTAGGCGATTTCAACTGCTGGGATAACCCCAATACAGATTGATGGCCTAATCCCAGGGGATACCCACCTGGACAAATTGATATATCGCATAATGAAGGTATCTCTTGGCTTACAGGATGCTCTTCCCCCCAATTCACCAATCCTTCCCCATATGACAAGACCCAACATACGTGAGGGACTGCTCATATTGATGAGTCGTATTGACCACATCCTCATCCCACAATCCCTCCACTCAAGAATCTCCAAATTTACAACAAAAAAGATCAATTTTTCTGATCACTAATTAGTTACGGTGCAGTTAGTGCCAACCCAATCCCACACACAGGTGTCACCTTGGAGAAAGCTTCACCCAGAAAATATAAGATTGCCTGAGATATCTGACTGGGTTGAAAACAAGGCTACAAACTCAGAATTTACAGCCCCATTCACTTCGGATCCCATCAGAACATGATAAAATTTCAAAAAGGTTTAATCAACAAAACCTGACATATTGCATCACGCAAGTACACTGCGGACACAGCCACAATCAAGCGTACCTTGGCAGAACTAGACCACCTGGAAATAAATACTCCAAGATCTGGCTATAGCCCTAATTGGGGATGCAAATGGGCAGAAATTTCAGCCTGACTTAACAATCTCATCTTTGAACACCAACACAGAATCAAAGTATCAAACAAAGGTAAGTTCATAAAGGAAGGCGAAACCTGTTTGACATAATTTTTCCACCAATTCCACTCCTGTGGAAACCAGCCCACGTGCACACAGGTCTGCAAGACCAACGGCACCGTGGCAAACTGACCCAGAGGAGGTCAAGGCGGAAGTACACCGCTATTACACCGAATTATATCACAATATGTCAACAGATCCACAAAAAATTAAAGAATTTATTCAAACTGCCAAGATACAAAGTACACCACCAAATTACAATATACTATCCCTTATCACACGGGAGGAGCTTTGGGAAACAATTCACGGTGCACCACGTAGGAAATGCCCAGGGCCTGATGGGATACCCTACAAATTTTACAAAAAATATTTTCAACAAATTGCCCCCCTCCTATTGGCGTCAATGAACCAGAGCTTATTGGAAACACACCTATTATCAGGAGGCCATGAATCCTACGTTTATAACCTTATATAAGAAGGGTGACATGTTGGACCTGGCCAACTGGCGCCCAATTGCACTCTCCAACACTGACACAAAAATTCTAACAAAAATTCTAGCAGCTAGATTAGGCGCAATTGCATCTGACGTCCTATCACCCAACCAGTTTGGGTTTATACCGGGGCGTTCAATCTGGAACAACATACACCCTGTTGAAAACATTTGCCATTCCAAAGCAACTGGTGCCCTGTCTTCTTGGATCAGGAAAAGGCGTATGACCGTGTTAGCTGGCCATACCTAAAAGAATGTCTACATGCCTTCAAACTCCCACCAAGATTCATAAAATGGGCGATGCTCCTAACAGAATCTGCAACCATGGCTATATGCGGCCCCGGATTCCTAACAAACAAGATTAAACCACACAGAGGGCTCAAACAAGGGGATCCCCTCAGCCCACTGCTATACAATTTCAGCTTTGACCCACTCCTCCGAGTAACTGACTCACGTCTCATGGAGATAACCGCACAAGGACAACCAACAGTCAAGATACTGGCCTTTGCGGATGACTGCGTAGCAGGTATAGCAAACAATGAAGATGCCTGACAGCTGGAACACACTCTAGAGGAATACTCCAATGTGAGCAATGCATCGCTCAACAAAAGGAAGACAGAAATCATCCTCTTAGGCAAATACACAAACTATTAACCACAACATCAGAACCTCACACCAACACTCGAAGAAAAACCCCAATTATATTACCCTTTGCAACACCTCCCACCACCACTCCTGTCCAACACCTTGAAATCTGGCTAGAATCAGGGGGATATGCTAATGAGACAATGGAAAGTAACCTGTTACAACGGATATCCTAACGCGTCGCCTCCCTCAAGGGAAGAACCCCAGTACTAACAGGACGAGTTACAGTTGCTAACTCGCTCATCCTCCCAATACTGTGGTACCAGGCCCATGCGATAGCCTTCTCACCTACCTTTATAACCTCAATTCGCGCGCTTATCCAGGGCTGGCTGTGGCCTGGCTCTCACCCTCCTATACGGATGATCACTATTTGGCCCACGCTCAAGCGGAGGCATGGGACTAATAGATTTTGAGAGCCATGCAAATCACATCCTAGGTACCTGGGTAAAGGAAATCTTTGCTTCAGACCTCCCACAACAACATTGGTCCAGAGCAGCAAGGACTAACTTTGCACAGGCGCTCAAATTAACCAACCCACATAGTCCACCCAGACTACTTTCATACCTTGCCAAGCACCCTACTGCAACGGGTCCGCATGGAACCTCCCCTCATTTCAAACATATCCTCTGAACTATCCGCCATATGGGATGGACCATAGAGAACATGGGTACTATACAGGGAAGGGGACGACCCAGCCCCCAATTAAAATTAAGAAACCCAGAAAACCACCCCCAGAGGGATATGCTTGCAACAACCCCAAGCATAGCTAAGATAGAATACCTAGATATGCTGGACATTCCCTATGATTTAACCACACAGAAAGAAATGTGGAAAATGACACACCACCCACTCCTACAACCAAGGATAAGAGCAAACGCCTGGCGCTGTTTGAGAAGGACCTATAGGACGGCGGACCGCTCTAACTCCATCCACAAAACATGTGCAGTATGTGGAGGGGAGGGATCCCTACATCACCGCCTAGAAACATGCCCCCAACCAAAGCTATATGGCAGGAAGTCGCACGCCTGCTCAAGATTCAAAACGAACAGGAATTCTCGATATCAGAGAGTATCTTCGCGCTCCAGATTGAGTCACCAATGCCATCTACCCTCCGCTCCCTAATAATACCCATTGCAATGTGGACAATACACACAATTGCATTAGATGCGTTCAAGGGCACGGTCCCAACCATTCATGGGATTATTAACAGATTCCATGTCCACTTACTAGAGCACTTCCAAGCCTGGCTCTATGGATATATGAGACCAAGACAAAAAGCGCTCATAGAATCATGGTTCTTACTCTGGTTTCTCCACACAGACCCTTTCCTTCACACCTGCTCCATAGCATGGGAAACCCCCTCAGAGTAGTGCACCAACCCCCTATACCTGGCAGTCCCGCTGGCAACAGGGGTAACTTGAGTTCCCTGGGGTGCCCAATTTTTATATTTCTTAGTTATTCTCTTAGTTTCACATATATTCGGTAATGTCTGTCCCCTGGTCGGCTTACCTCAGTTAAATAAAATATATTTATTATATATATTCTCTTTTTACCATTATTTCTTTTTTCTTTTTCTTTTCTTTCCTATTTGTATTATTGTTATTTTTTATGATATGGATGGTGAAAATTAGCATGTACTCAATTCACAATTCAGCTGCCTTGATCCTTAATTGTATATGCGTCTTCAGATGATTTCTTTAATATAATAAATGTACCTTTCCAAAGAAAGGCCAAATTGTGTGCGTGGCCTGTCCTGAGTGTCATAATATACTACTAAGTCTCCTTCCTTGAACTTAGTTATCGTAGTTCATTTAGTATCATCATAGCTCTTCTGACTAATCTTTCAACCAATCATGTTTTGATAGGTTTCAGATTGCAACTTGATTAGGGTCTTTGATAGTGCTCAACATAATTATTTGAGCTATTTGCTTTTATTGAACTGAGTATTAAATTTAAAATGGCGGCAGAGCGGGCTGTCCACCATACAGAAGTCAAAACGGAGAGTGGCCTGTGCTGATGTGGTGTCCAATATTGTACACAAACATGGTAGGACTAACTAAAGTAGCCCATTGCAAAGGCGCCAAGGCTGCGTTTTTGTGTAATATGCTGACTAAAGTGCCATTCACTCGTTCTAAGATACTATTATTCTCAAGATATGAGGTGTGACAACACTCCTTTGATAGACATCAACTCATTTAACCATTGCACCATCTGGGTAGTAAAATTTGTGCCATTGTCTGTCAAGATCTTCTGGGGGCATCCGTTTTTATAAAAAATTTTATCCATAATGAACTTGGATGTATTTAGAGCCCTAATTTCTCTAATTGCTTTCACTTCCATGCATTACAATAGATTGTTGATAGCAAAAATTATGTATTTGTTGCCTAGGCTACTCAGGGAAAAGGGCAACTACATCAATTGGCATGGTATGCCAGGCCCAGTTGGGTTTGATCAAACGAAATTTCACATCTGACTTCATAGGCTTTGCAATTTGACATGAATGACATTTATCAAGCACATCGTGATATTGAGGAGCATGAAATTCCAATAGTAACTCAATCAAGTTAATTCTAGCGCTTTGGTAAATCCTTTATGCCAGATGGGCTTGTGTGCTTGAGTAATAGTCACTATTTGGTTAGAAAATCTAAGAATATTTGTAGTTCCCTTCAGGCTTGAGCTTGTATAAGACTCCATTCTGATATTCAGTGTTGGTTAATGCTTTTATTAATCACCTTTTTTACTTCAGGTGGCTCATCTCCATACTTTCAAGTAATCATTTTTTTTCATGAAGCTCATCCGCCAAACTTCTCAGGACATCTACAATAGGAAGTTGCAATAGTCTGTCCGCATTTTGATGGGCTACTATAGCACTATTAATAATTTCATAACTGTATGCTTGTAATTTCAGAGCCCAGAGGGCTAATTGTCCCTCAGGTTCCTTGAGATTGTGGAGCCATTGTAACGATCTATGATCTGTCACTACTTAAAGCTTAGTGCCATGAGTGTAAGCCCAAAATTGTTTACAAGTGTAGATGACAGCCATACATCCTTGCTTGGTCACATATAATTATGCTCATGCTTATTCAGCATCCTACTGCAATAAGTGACTGGAAGCTCCTCACTATCATCCCTAGTCTGAGATAGCACACCTTCATTAGCAGTCAATGAGGCATCAGTTTTTATGATAAAAGGCCTGCTGAAATCTGGATATTGGAGGATAGACGCCATGCTCATTTTGGTAATAAAGCCTCAAAGGCTTGTTGGCACTCATCTGCCCAGTAAAAACGAAATCCTCCTTGTAGTAAATCGAATAGGGGCTCAGAAATCCTTATGAACCCTTTTACAAATCTTCAAAAGTATCCTACCATGCCTAAGAATACTTAAACATCCCTCATACTCATCAGCGGTTGTATTTTGTTAATCGCCTTTACCTTTTGAGGTTGAGGCCACAAGCCCTTGGAATCAATAACAAAACCGAGGTATTCCTTTTGTTCTTTAAAAATTGACATTTTCTAGGTTTTATCTTCAGATTGGCCTTCAAAAGCCGTTTGAAAAATTGTCAAGGTGCTAAAGATATTTAAAAAACGTTTGTGAAGATATATTGGTATCCGCCCATTGACCCACGGGCTGATGAGGCTCTACTGGCGCCTATTTCCATCCAGGAGGTGATGGAAACTCTTCTGAAATCCCCACGGCTTAAAGCCCCAGGCCCAGACGGAATACCCTTTGAGGTGTACCTTCTGGAACCTGCAGTGATAGCCAGAACCCTCCGCGACCTCTTCGCTGCACTCTTGGTGAATGGCGAGGTCCTCCCCGACTCCAGAGGCTCAATCACGACCCTCATTCACAAGAAGTAGGACCGTGAGAACCTGGCGAACTGGCGCCCCATAGCGTTGATCAACACAGACCACAAGCTCTTCACGAAGCTTCTGGCCAACCGCATCACCAAATGGGTGTCACCTCGCCTCTCCCCATCCCAGTACGGTTTTATTCCGGGGAGGTCGTTATGGGACAACTATAATGACCTCCACGTGACTTTGACTGCTAACTCTCGTAAGGTGAATGGCTTTGTGGCTCTCCTGGATATGGAGAAAGCATATGATCGCGTAGCCTGGAAGTATATTGATGCTTCCCTGGCCCGCTTCCATCTCCCACCCGCAGCTAGGCGCTGGATATCAGCGCTCTATGACCAGCTCCACACCAGAGTCCTGGCGCCAATGGGTTTCACAGTGGCAGTACCAGTTGGACAAGGTCTCCGGCAAGGGGACCCCCTGAGCCCTATCCTTTTTAACATCACCCTTGACCCCTCTTGGCCTCCTTACAGGACAAGCTAACAGGGATTCTGGTCCCAGGTAAAGCCCCCACACGCACCATGGCATTTGCAGATGACACTGCCATTGCATTTGGCTGCCCTGGGGATGTTGCCCTCGCTGCTGTGACCATTGAGAGGTACACCAAGGCGTCCAACGCCATGGTCAACACCTCCAAGACAACAGTTGTGCAGGTTGGCTCCCCCACCTTCCCCCCACCATTTGGTATTGAACCTGAGCGCGGTACCTTCCGTCACCTGGGCGTTCTCACCAACCAACAAGGAGTTGCGCTAAAAGACAATGAGGACTTGCTCCTTGCAGCAGTTAACTCCAGGATTGCCAGCTGGAACCGGCGGCACATCACCCCCAGGGTCGAGCTCTGATGGCCAATGTGTTCCTTCTCTCCGAAAGTCTGGTTCCTAGCGCACGTGCCCATTCACAGATGCCTTTTATACGCGGCTCAATGTACTCCTCCGCTGTTGGATCTGGGGCTCAAACCATCCACCAATGGCCCTCTCAACCATTTCCCGACCCTACAATGAAGGGGGCCTAGGGCTTCTGGACACGCGATCCCACGCCACCACAATCTTCCTGAAGTTCCTATGGCCGATTGTCTGCTGGGACGCGACCCCCATGCCCCAATGGGCGCCCGCCCTCCGCCAGTCGGTGTCAGCAGCTCTGGGTCTTCCTAGAGCATCTCTGACCTCATTAGGGGAGTGGCTCACAAACCACCCAGGCCATCGCCTAAAACCATCCTCATCCCCCTACTGGAACCAGGCTCTCCTTGCCCTGAAACGAGTAGGCGCGCGGATCCACCATGCCTTCCCATACAGAAGGGAAGGCCCTGGCCTCAGCCCCCATCGCCATGCAATTGTGCACAATGGACAAGTTGTCACAACTCGCCTCAACCCCCAAGATCGTCCTCCCATCCGCCCAAGACTCCTTGAGATCCTCCCTCCCTCCGTGAGATTTGACCTTAAGGAATTGTGGAAGGACGTCTATCACCCCATTCTGTCAGCAAAGGTATCCAACACCTTATGGAGTGTGCTCCACTGTTCATACAGGACAGGGGACCGGACTGGCCCTACCTTCCAGCACCGAAGCTGCCCCCGCTGTGTGGAGCCTATTGACTCCCACCTCCATCGTTTTTTCACCTGTCCAGGTGTCGCCGCATTTTGGCCAAAGGCCCGCGCGCTCCTCCATGCTCAGCCCTGGTCTGGACACCCTGTGCAAGACCTCATGTTTGAGCAGACATTGCCTGGTTGCCACCGACCCCTCCGTGTCCTCGCCTATGCCACAGCCATCTGGACCATCCATAACTCCTTCCTTCGTGCTGCCTTTGACCAGCAGGTGTGGACCCTTCCACACATGATCACCCACTTTCAGGTACACTTTGAGATGGCCCTGAAGGTCTGCACTATGTCGCCAACCCTCTCCCGCTCAGTTGTCACTGCAGCACGGCTCTGGCGCGCAAACCCCCTCCCTTTCTCGATGCCTCCTCCCTCCCCTTCCCTCGCCTCAGGCTCTTAGGAGCCCAGGCGTAATTCAATAAACATCGATGAATCCACCCTTGGGTTGGGACCATCTAGTACCAAAAAAAAAAAGATATATTGGTATCATCCAGGTACAACAGTATGAAGGATAATTTAAGACCCCCCCCAAAAAAAATTGTGTCCAAAGCGTTCTGAAAGGTTGCTGGAGCATTGCACAGCCACTGTGGCATGTGCGTCAGTTGGAATAGCCTTTGAGCAGCAATCATCACTCACTTTTCTTGCTCCTCTTGAGGCAGTTTAATTTGCCAATTTACTGAAATAAGGTCCATTGTGGTAAAATACTCCGCCCTTCCCAGATGGTCCAGAACATCATCAGTTCTGAGCAACGGATCTGAATCCTTTTTTGTGATGGCATTGAGGCGTCAATAATCATTTAAAAATTGATTGCTGATATCTTTTTCTTTAAGATTAAAACGGGATGGACCATAGGCTTTTAGAGGGAAAAATCGTTCCACTTTTCAGCAATTTTTCTTGCTCTTCTCTGACTATTTCGTTGCTAACCCTGTAGCGCTAGATTGGCCTCATTCTAATAGTCACATGGTCCCCTGTGTCAGCAAAATGCTGTACTCCTTTTGCATAACCTAAATCTTGGTCATCTTTGTCAAATATTTTAGAGTATCACTCAAACAACTCTAGCGCCTCATCCTTCTGTTGTTCTGATAATCCGTTAAACAATTCTTGAGAAATTACAGTATGTGCCCTAAGGCTTTTGGTTGGTAAATTAAAACTCGGGTAAGTTGCCAAATTTGACAGCTAATTTTAACTCATCCCTTGAAACAGATGCACAAATGTGACTATTTGATATTTATTAACCGTAATACTTTTCTGGTCAAATTTGCTAATAGGACATCAATTTCCCCGTGCCCTGGTATAAGTATTCCAGGAGCCACACTAGGTATATTCAAGAATATTTCCACGGGGTACAACCTCCCCCATATAGTCCTTCTGGAATATCCAGCGTGGTCCCGGTCCTCATAACTAGTTGATGGCTTTGAGCTATTGTCACATCCTTATTCACATGTAGAGGTATTCCTCAATTTTCATTTATGATAGTTGGCATGGGGCGGCTTCAATTTCACCCGCTAAATATACCCTACAGGTATTATACCATTGGCATATGATTATAGATATAGTTTCTGCAATGGATCACGGGCTTTGTGTTGTCATGAGAGTAATAAATTGGAAGCAATTGGCCCAATATCATCAAGATGTTCTCTTTATAATATAAGCATGAGATACCATAGATCCTTAAAAAGCTAAATTCAATTAATATATCCATACGTTAGCATTTGGAAGCACTATTGTGGGTGCGGCTACTACCAAAGCTCCAAATCTCAGTGTCAAGGTGCTGTAAGCTCCTTCACTCTTATTGCTTTTAGGCCCGTGGCCCCATATTCCTGATGGTGGTCAATGTCTGGAGCAATTTCTTTTGAGTTTTTGTGTGCCCGTTAGGGCACCCAGTGCAGGCAACTTTGCAGGATGAAACCCAGGGTACTTCCCCACAGCACTGGGGCTGCACAAATCTAAGCACCACAGATGTGGGCCCAACTACGGATGGGGTGGCTCACACCACCCCAAAACTGACATATTCCTCACTGTTTGGTATAACAGGTAGCAAAGGCTACCCAGCCAGCTCAGAGATATGCCTCCCATCCCTTACTGCAAAGGATTATACCAGACTGACACCCAAGTTGGACTTACTCAGGGAAAGATGACTACCATAGCTTTCTAAAGCTATTTATAGCCGTCTCTTAACTATGGCCAGGAAGCTTGTTGCCTGGATTCCTACTGAAGGGAAGAAACGCTGGTTTCTGGAAAGCCATAGACCAAACACCTTTCCATATATCGAGCATCAGACTCTGAACCCCTCCTTGTCTGCAAGCAGACTTGGTGGGGGTATACGCAGTCAGGATCTCTGGCCATGCGAGATGACCAGAGGATAACTGACATCCATGATGGTATGCGTCATACCATAGGAGAATACTAATCCACATAGCATCCGCTGCTGAACACTCTGTGAAGATGTGCTTTTCCTTCTTTTTACCTCCACACACCTTACAGGCATACAGAAGATCATCCTCATTATGCTTAATCCACTTATGCAGAGTTGCCCCAGTGACCAAGAGTTGCTGCGGAGTTGGAAGAGTAAGTTCAGAACTGGTATAGACCAGCATCCATTTAACCCTCCTCCCCCACAGTTACACCAGGCCAGGTCACATTTTTCAAGTGATCTGGGACGAGTACATCGAGTAAAGCTCTCTGTCTTGCAGCTTCCAGAACCTGGAAGTCAGGGGAAATCTGAGAGGCAGACACCACTACCACCTCCCACCTGGAGCCAGTCCCAAAGGTTGAAGAGGCCTTCCAATCTGGGATATTTCCAGCCTTCTCTTCCTCTTGGGAACACACTCTGATCCTGCCCTCCACAACCTTCTGAACAGGCATCACCAGCCTCTAATGCAGCCAGAGAAGGAATTGCTTTCCTCCAGCAAGAAGGCAATTCAGTTGCAACCACAACATCCCATGCCTTCCTTACCAGCACCTTGGAGGCACTGGCAACATTATTAGCTGCTTTCACCTAAGAACTCCTTGGCCATCGCCATCAAGGAGGTCCCCCAGTGAACTGCCCCAATAAAGTGCTTGAAGGCCTTGCGCAGACGAGGTTCCATTGACAGTTTCCAAGCTCCTCCCCAGGGGAATTTCCCAGACCCTTTTGATGGTCCAATCTTAACCTCCAATCTACCCTTGGTGCCTGCTCAAGCTCTATAGTAATCCTTTCAGTAGTCAGGTAGGTTCCCCGCGCTTGAAATGGCCCCTTGATTGATTCCCAGCTAACACCAACGTCCCATATTTTAACTGTCCTTGCAAGCCTAGGAGAGGTAGTTCTTCCAGTATTGGAGACAAACAGATTGATTTTCCCTCCCCAGCGACCTGTGTGATCCACTTCAGCTGAAGTGCTTTGATAAACTCCTGAAGTTAATCAGACTGATGCCCCCTTCTTCACCTCCTGACACAGGTTAGAGAAACTGGTTTTTGACGCTCACTCTCGCCAAATGAATTGGATGATTGAGCTCTATATTCATCAGTTGGAAGATGCCAGCGGTGGAACAAATCTGGGAATGTACCAAAGTCTGGAAAGAATAAAAGTGTTCATGATAATGGCTCTGCTCCAATAAGATAAGTTAAGCCATTGCCACTTCCAAACCACTTTTTTAAGGTCCACTTCATGTTTGATCCAAATTTCATAAGGCGATGCCCTCCCAGGGATGGGACATCTGAGGTACAGAAACTTCTCCCCTGTTGCCATCCAGGGGATCAAGCTCTTTGGTGCCGCACCCAACGGTATTATTATACCGATGGGCTTAGCTCTTGATTTTGGAAAATTGACCTTTTTTTGCTTGCATTCTGGTACATCTTCAGAATGTTCATCGCCACCTTCTCCTCCTCCTTTGACGAAACATAAATCCACGTATCATCTACAAACATTGAATGAGAGTACTCCTCTCCATTGATGATAAGTTTCCTCTGGACTGACTGATGAGAGCCACTGGAAGAGTCTCTATTGCAAGAATAAATAACAAGGGAGATAGAGGGTCTCCCTGACGCACGCCCCTACGCACCTTAAAAGGATTGGAGAGGATCCTATTAGTATTGACAACCAATAACTTCCCCATAAGTTTCTTTAAGCAGTATTAACAAATGCCCCTTGATTCTAACCCTACTTAACACATCTGAAAGAAACTCATAATTTACCTGATTATACTCCTTCTCTTGATAAAGAAACAGTAGCCACCCCTCTGGTCATACTGTTTACTTGTCCACTCTTCTATCAGGTGAAGCAGCATCAAATTGTCAGTAATTGAGCTTCCTGGGATAAACCCATTCTGCTCTTTACCAACAACATCCGACACATCCCCCTTTAGCTGATTAGTTAGGATCTTCATTAATATCTTATAGTCACGTTATGCAGAGTCAAAGGCCGATAGTTCCCCATGAGGGAGGGATCGCCCTTCTTATATAACACCGCCACCACGCCTTTTGAAAATGCCATTTCAATTGTACTAGAGGCTAGGAGTTTATTTAAAAGCTCCTCAAGCATCTCAGACATTTCTTCCGGAAACAAATTGAAGAGCTCCAAAATCAACCCATCCTCCCAAGGAGCATTGCCATTCTTGCCTCTGAGGATGGCGTCTGACACCTTGACTTGCAGATCCTGCTACATAGTTGTAGCTGAGTCTCTTTTGGAAGTACCCCCAGTCCGTTTTTAAGTACTTTAGAGCTCTGGGTCATTCTCAGAGGGGCCATGAAGGTCTTCATAGTAGGATTTGGCCACCTCAGCCATACGAGCTGCATCCTTTACCTCAACTCCCTCATCACAAAATGACAAGATCATTTCCAATGGTCTGAATTCCCCTATTGCCTTGTGGAGTAGGGCCACATTGCTGTTAGAATCCTCACCCCACATAGATTTCCTTTGTTTGAGTCGATCCACCATCAAGGCTCCCATCAAATTTGCATACAACTCAGCCTTGGCTATGTAGGCAGATGCCCCATGACCGCAGCCTATGTGCAGGTAATCTCAAAGCTCACTCCAAGGTTTCATACCTCAAAAGCATGGCCCCTAGATTCCTCACAAAAATTTTACAAGCCATCTTGAGATCAGCCTTCATCTGCAACTATTTTACTGGTGCATCTGGCTTCCCCACAATCTGGCTTATCCACCACCTCACCTTCTTCCTCATTATATCCTGAAGTAAAACTCCACTTCACGGGTTCAGGGTTCAGTCTTTAGATTCCTTTTCCCGCAGAAGCAACCTAAGGGTCACTGATCTGCAGTTCATGGGGCTTCTGGTCCAAGCACCTGGATCATGATTCTGAAGGATCAACTTACAGCGACTCAGGAGAGGCTGAGGCACCAACACAAGGTCAATACGGGAGAAATGATCCTGTATTTGAGTCCACCCATTCTCCCCCTCCTCACCACGGCCCACTCTCCACACATCCAGTAGGCCAAGGTCAATCATTAAACTGGCCAACTCATGGGCTCCAGGATCAGAACTCCAGTTGCCTGAAGCCCCAACCCTGTCATCCCTAAAGCAGAAACAGTTCATGTCTCCCCCAGCACTACTGACACCCTGATGCCTTCCTCCTGGATCCTCAGGATGACCTTCTGGAAGAAGGCCTTCCAATCATATCCAGAATTGGGCACATAAATGCCAATAAACCAGATTTATTCCTCTCCAAACAGTGACTTTACTGCCACTGCTCTTCCAGGAATCAGTACCTTTTTATTCAATACCTTGACCTTGTACGCCCATCAGACCAAAATACCCCCTTTGATTTCTCCCCCTCTCTCTTCCCTACCCTAAGGGCGAGTTTGAGCTTGATTGATCCACCAAGTGAGAGTAAAATGATTGTTTCAGAGGAAACTTGAAAGCCAAGTACTCTTCCACCCCATGTTTGTACTTAGTATTAGTGAGAAAGCCGATATATATCCCATGTTGTTGCAATCATAGTTTCACCCACTGCCACTACTCGAGTCCATTAAGACCCCATGAACTAGAAAATTCAACCTTGATCACCATAGGTTCGAAACTGAAGAGGCTTCAGTGTCAGGATCTGGGTGGTCCCCATCCTCTTCCACTTCAGCTGGTTTATCAGGAACATGTTTCTTCCTCCCCTTCCAGTACTAGACTGGGCAGGGGGTGGTGGCTGCTTGGTCATAACAGCCTCCGGAATCTTAACATTGCCAGGGTCCTTGATAGACCCCTCCGCTTTGGTTGGAGGCATTAGGTTAGAAGGCATTGGCCCACTATTGCTAGCAGGCAACACCTCCCTCACCTCCGCCTCTTCCCCTATGGCCTCTCGCGCTATGTCCCACCTACATCTGTAATGGTTGCCCACCTCTTACACGATCAAGTGCAGGGGAGAACCCCATCCATTTGGGAAGCAGCCATTTCCAAAATGTCCTTTGCATATTGGGACAAAGCGCCACTTATATCAATTTGGAGTTTAATGGCTTCCCATGCCTTCCAGGTCCACTTCAACTTCTTGTTGACCTTTCTGGCACCTTTCTGTAAGGAGAGTGTCTATAACTCTCCTGTTCCCAGCGTGGCAGTGCGCGGTGCACCAGGCTAGCTCCAGGGAACTAGCCGTTAGTGACAACGTGATTAGAGACCAGCAGAGGGTGCTAGAGCAATAACCACATAGGCATAGAATTTCGAATTTTATAATAAAAACCCCTATAAGGGCGACGCAGTGCACATATAGAACGGGGCTAAGCGGCCCAGGTTGGAGGGATCCTGGGCGGACAAACGGTGCATGAGGGGAGAGCTGCATGGTACTTGCATTGGCAAGTGTAACGGAGTGCTAGACCTCCTCAAAGAGGTTCACACACAGGAGCGTTTTAAAAATCATAAATAAAATAATGTAAACGAGGTAAAGGTTTATTTGGGAATTCGACCAACAAGAAATGTTAGTTGGGAAAAACATATTTAATCTCGGATGAGTAAATTGGGGTTAAGCCAAAGTGGGCCCAAGCAGTGACTCACCAATAGGGCAATACTGCCATCCAAGTTAGTGGAATAGTCTGAAACTAACTTCACTTGAGTGATTGATTGAAGTTGGATTCGACCTTAGCGCGTTATTTTGTATATAGAATGGGTTTCTAATCCCCATTCCTCGACTAACTCAACCAAACCATCCACCTTTATTTGGTAGATAGTTCATTTTAATGCTTGGCCTGACGTCAGGGGCTGGGCACTCATCACCCCACTAGGACCAACCTAAGCATATTTTGCCCTTACCCAGCGCTGGTCTAGGGTGTGCTTCAGGTCTGGGAGGCCCTGTAGCTTCATCTTATGGGCCTCCAAGCGCCCAGCCTTATCTTTGGGGTTGGTCCTTACTCTTATGTCATGAGCATATGACACTTTCAGCACCTCAGTCACCACCTCTAAAGTGTTGCCAGCCTGGCTCCTCCCTTACTTTGGCTAACAACTCAGTCAGCTTCTTCAACGCCTTCTGTAGAGCCAACTTCTCTTTCTCTGAGGGCGCCATTACTGGAAACCTCACACTAGGCCTGGTAGGTTTGGCCACTGCTGCAGGAGGTTAAACCTGAAGACATTTAGATCTGACGTACCCCTTCCCACCACACAAGAGCACCTATCCAGCAATACCACAGGGACACTCCAGGTCCCCACAGTGACTGAACGAGACAACTCCCCATATGATTTTGAAAATTTAACCTTCAAAGCTTAGCCCCCAGATCCCATGTTGATCTTTTTTAAGCTAACATCCATCTGCTTCTAGTCCTTTACCAGCTTGTTCTTATCAAAGGAGATCACTCTGCCAAAGCCTTTTAGCTGAGACATCATGGCCCCTCTAGAGATCACAGGTGGTACATTCCTCAGAATGAACCTTTCAATATTGGTGCCAATGTCAAGACATATGGCCTCCTCTTTCTTTTTGCTCAAACTGGCAGCCAAAACCTTTTCTTTTTGAATCTTAGACTGGAAGGTCATAAGATTTAACCCAGAAGCCAAACGTGAAATATGGAGTGGGGCGAACCCGCACACCTCAATCACCCTGACCATCAGCATCTCCCTAGACCACCCAGTCTTCACTTCCACGGCGTGAACCCTCTTGAGGCTCTCCACCATGCTCTCCATCAGATCTTTAGAGGGGCCAGAGTTCCTCTCTTTGAAAAGCTTGGTTTCGACCCCAAATCCATTAGAAGCCACCGCTGCAAAGAAGACTGAAGCCTTCTGTACAGCAGGGGCCACCCCCATGTTGATTTGTTGATGTAGTTGGTCTCTAGGGTCTGTTTTTGTGACATAGTTTGCTCTCTAGCCCTTTTTTTGAGGGAACCATTGCAGCCCTTTTGGGTCAGTCTGTCAATTTGGTATGAGAGTGCTCTTATTTTTCTCTGCACCAGTTTGAGCCCAAGTAAACTACTGGCTGCTATCCAGGTTTCAGTCCAACCTAGAAAGCCGTAGTGAATATTGTAGACAGGTGAGCTGAAGCCCAGAAAATTAGTATAGCCCCACCCTTGTCGCTAAGACTTGCTATTGTAGCACCCCGCATTAAAGGGAATTAGTATGACAGATGATATTCCTGACTCTTTCCTCCCCCTTCCTGCCCATATTTCCCCCTGAAGAAGAGTGGAAGCACCTGCAAGAACAGGTTGGGTTACATTCATTAGCTTCCATCCCACACCCCATCCAGGCCACTACAGGACCCTTCTAAGGTGCCCCTCTGGGTTCAGTTGTTGGCTACTCACCCGTTTTTCCACAAGCTTTCCTAAGTCACACCACGTGAAGGCGCCAAATTACCCTACCTAGCTCCCTCCAGAGCAATTTTCAATTTCTTTATTAACTTTGTGGAAACGATGTTAAAGGTGCTCCGCTATCAACAATAGCTATAATTTTGATCTTGTTGACCAGAATGTCCACATAAGTGCAACTGAGAAGTAGAATCAATAGAGTTTACTAAGTGAATATGGAAAGAATCCAGGGAGTTAAGATTGTGCTTTAGAGTAAATTCATTACTGGACATTAATTGTTGAATGTGTTGATTAGCATAGCTATATTAACCCTTTCAAGCTTGGGGTATCTGCTGCATTGCTCATCCCTTAAGCTGGAATATTCTCAAGTATTTGTTGCAAATACAGTTTAGCGAATACTTCAGAGGTTTCAGGTATGACAACCTTACTCTGAGAGTGAGACACCGCATATATGTTTGAGAGATATTCATTCAATACTAAAGTAGAATTTGTATCATTGTTAAACAAGGCCCCATGGCCTACATTTTCTTGTTGATCAGGTGGGACTGGTGTTTCAGCACAATAGAGTGTCCCGCATCTATTATTATTGTTCTTTTCCATCCTCCTGCATGTTATCAGGAAGGACAACATTGACATTATGTTGATGTCATCAGGAAGCAAAGTGTCTTTTACAAATTGCAGTTATAGAAGTAATCTCATTCATTGGGTGTGGGGCCCTTGTATTTGAGTTTTGCTCAGTTTTCACAGTTAGATCACTTGTTATCTTCTTATTTGTTTTGAAGGGTTTTCCAGCGAAGGCAGAAGGTCCTGATATTTACCTGGTATTAGGAGCCTGTAATTTTGTGAACATCTGCGAAAATAACCAATTCAATTGTTGCAAGGTTTTGCACAAAAGCAGGCAATAAAGTGTTTGACAAATTTTTGTAAGGTTATACTGCATGTTGTAGCGCAATCTTAGCATCAAAATTGACCATAACCTTTGCACCTAGGAGAACTTAAGCTTTGCAAAAGAATCTATCCGCAAATTTGTCAGTTGCTTAATCTTCTTTATGAAAATGTTCATAGAATTAGATTTTTTAGATGACATTTGTTCTGGAACTCTAGATTCACAAAGCCCAGCCTCTTTGACTTCGGCGTAGTTTAGGTTTTCATCAATGTGAGGCATAATAAACTCAATGCTCCACTCATCCAAGCAGTTGATCATAGGTTCCGATTTGTTACGGTCACTGGCCCCATACATGGCCATTTCAAAGCGTTTAGAAATGTGGTTATACTTCCATTCTTGTCAAAAGAAGGTTGTTCGCTGGTTTGTAATTATTTTTTCCTGTCCATGGTTATCATGATTAATTCTTTGTTGGCTTGAGCCAGGCATACTAGGGTGCTGGGGCACTGCACCATGGGTTGAGGTGTTGGGGTTGAACAAAGCAACCATATTGCTAGGCATTTGTTAATGTGGCCCAGTGTCCATTTCAGTAGCTACTTCTTAAGCTTCGTCCTCATAATATTTGGAAGAGCTTTTTAATCAAGTGGTTTGTGGCACAATGGCAACACCTGTAGTCAAAAGCTCAGCTTTGATCTTTGGTTTCATTTAACCAATTGACACAAATTCGATTTATTAACTTTATCTTCGCAATTTACTCATTCAAGCTAGTAGTTTGTAATTGCAAGGTGGAAGTCTCCTGGTCCTTTTCCTTAATTGCCTTCTTGCACTGGTTTACTTCTCCATAAATAATATTTTTGACTCGTTAATAAAAGTAATATCCCCATAAGATTATTGATCTGTCAATTAAGACAATCAATAGAGTCTTGAATTATTTCATTCTCCGCCCAATGGCCTTTAAATTATGTGTGGCAGTAATTATTTTTTTGGTGTATTCATCCTTAATTTGTGACTTTGGGTTCTCAGCCATCAATACTGGTCACAAAATTCATCATTATGGTTTATTTGCATCTCTTGGGCTTCATAATTAATACTCATGTTTTCTGAAACATTAATGGAAGTCTGAGTGATATTGCTACCCAAGATTTGGTGGCTCCTTTTTACTCTGAGAAATTGTCAAAGATGAAATGTAATCTTTCATTTAGATCTTGAGCTAATTCTGCTACTCGTTCATTAGCCCAAGTGGCTAGATTATAGTTCGCTTTCAAACTATAACCAACCTCAGCAAAGTTGGCTTTCAATCGCTCAATTAAAAAATCTGGCCTGCCTGGCTGGAGTTGCATGAGAAGTTTATTAGCTTGGTAATGGCCGCATGATGGCGGGCAATTGTCATCTGAGAATTTTTGGAGGTGGGGTGTACAAATTCAATTCAGTATTGGGCGATAATATCTATCCCAATAAATGTTTTGGATTTGAGCTACATTCAATTGATAATGAGCTAGATATCTCGTCCACAACACATCTTGCTGTCGTTGGTAAAGAAATAGATTGCTACTATTGTCTGAGGGCTCATGTCTTATTTGATACCCTCTTACAACTGATGTTCAAGAAGTTCCAGCTCTTCAGGTGAAATGGGTTTGTCAGGGTAGTAATAATGGGTACATCATTCCAATTAATCTGGTAAAAAGTCATTTCATTATTCCCATTGGATCTGGTAATGGTTCTGAATAATTTATTAGGATTGCTCCCCTGCTTGGCGTGGTCACCATCTGCGTTCCCAGTAATGAGAGCCATTTGTTGAAGTTTTTGGCCTACTTCAGATAGCTGGTTCTTCTTCTGCGGTATGGTGATTTTTGAGCATCTATTGTATGGCAACGATAGAACAGATGGTGACAATAGTTAAGGTTTAACCCCATGATAATAACACTTAAAGCCAAATTCTTCTGTCATTACTTGGACAATGGCACACTACCCTGTCCTTCTGATCCTTAGTGAATTCTCAAAATTAATACAACATAAAGTATTAGGTATATAAGAGCTTTTAGATTAAACTATTAATTTGTGGTAACAGTTAATTTTACTTTATTAGTATTAACTTTGAAATAATTTATAGGGTTTGATGTTCATTACATCTTACCCATGACGCCTCATTTTCAATGGCACTTGGCCAGAGGAACACGTAACAAGTTCATTTGAGGATCACAATCCTTTCAACTCAGGGCATCTCACACAGCCTCAGGGTCAGTGTCAAATTTGTAAATATTCTCAAGACAGCGTTTCTAATGCATCTGAAAATAGCTAAACCAATGCTCTTCTCAAGCAATTGGCAGCACATAACAAGGCGATTTGTACCACTAATTAGTAATTAATTAATCAAAAACTTGATTAACATTAAAACTAATTTGGCATAGGTCAAAAAGCCCACATGCCTAAGTCATCAAGTCACCTATTATTAATTTCAGCCTAAACAACAAAGCCCTCAGGCCCATGTCATCATAGTCAAATATTATTAAGTGGAATCACTAGGCTGCGGATCCCAAGCTTCGCATAAGCATAGGATATTCCTGATCCATAATCTTTGATATCCAATATGATCTATAATTAATTAAGTATGTTAACATGATTATGTTCCTATCAAATATCTAAGATTGGGTCCAGTCAACTACTCAACAATTGGAACGGGCGTTATATTTGATGGTGATAAAGATGGCAAAGCACTCCTTCTCAGTGACGCTGTAATTGTGTTCCTCCTTATAAAGCATCTTGCTGAATCATGAAATGGGATGGTCAACCTCATGCCCATCCAATTGAGCCAAGATACCATTAACAGCATAGTTGGAGGCATCAGTAAACAGCAGGAAGGGTTTATCATTATAGGGGTGGTGTAGTATAGGCCATAGCTGCAGCAAATTTTCTTAGCATTTCAAATGCAGCATTCTGTTACGCTCCCCAAAGGAAAGGGGCGTTCTTCATTAAGAGCTGTACAAGAGGCTCACTGAGCTGAGCAAAGTTGGGGGGGTGAATTGATGGTAATATTTCAACATGCTCAGGAAAACCTAGATTGCTTAGGGTTTTTGGTGAAGGCATCTTGGCTTTAGCTTCAACTTTATCATGGAGAGGTTGAATCCAATCTTGTAAGATGGAGTGTGTTAGAAAATCGAATTTATTATAAAAATACATTTAGAGTGCTTCAACTTTATGTTGAATGCCCACATGCGGTTAAACTTCCTTCAGATGTGTGAGATGCTCATTGAAGGTTTTAGAGAAAACGTGATATCATCAAGATAGATAACCACACAAATATATTTAAGATCTTGCATAATGTGACCCATGGCCCGCTGGAAAGTAGCAGACAAATTGCACAACCCTGGGGTAGATGGATGGGTTGAAATAGGCCCTTGCTACAGATAAGCGCACATTCTACCTGGTCCCATGGTGAAATGTCCATCTGACATTATCCACTAACTAGGTCAATGGCAGAAAGGACCTTAAACTTGGAAAGTTGGGCAAGAACATCATCAATATGGGGATAGGGTAACTATCCTTTTTAGTAAGGTTGTTCAGTTTGCAGTATTCCATAACTACCTGATGAACTCCATTCTTCTCCTTTATAAGCAAGAGAGGAGACGATCAAAGGCTTTAAGAAGACACCAGAAGCTCCGCGTCAAGTAACTGTTCAAGCTCCATTGTCATCTGGAGCTCCTAGACTTTTGCTTTGTGATAGGGCTTTTATAGGATAGCATGTGCATCACCAATAACAATGGTTTGTCTCAAATCCTTCATGTGGCCATAGTCAGGATTGGATTTAGAGAAAATGTCGCTGTAAAATTACAGTAAAGATTGGACTTTTTAATCTCAGTGGGGGCAAGCTCATCAGAAATTTAACGCAAGGCAAGATGAATAAAAATTGATCTGCAGATAAGCTCATGTTTAACATAGACCTAAGACAATGGACTAATTGGATGTTTTAAAAGTGAAACCAGTAGGCATTTACCGATCTCCTGATGCTCCTTTATGACCATGTCCTTCATGGTGAGATTCCCTAACATGATACTGATGGGCCGTTGGTAAGCTAGTTCTAATACACCTGGTAACACTTGAGGATATAAAGGGCTTATTCTATATATACTTGTGATGTGCAATAGGCAGCTTTGGGGGAACTGCTAGGAAATTTTTGGTGTCAATCACCTTCTATTCACCTTTCTAAACTAGTATCTCCTCTGCCGCATAAGAAGGGATACTTTCTAGTGCGTCCACAGATACAGGTAACTTCTTTTTATTCCTCTCCACTTTAGTATAATGCAATGGTAAGGCGGAGGAAGGGTACTCAATTGAGCAAGTGTACTCTTTTTTATTGAACTCAAAGTTAGTCAGCACCAAGGGAACTTCTTATTTAAGCAGGGATTGATAGCCCTGCTTCAGGTTGATGATCCGTCATATTCAAGCATAATTTGAGTCCCAATAATCATGTCATAAGTGTACTAACTAAAGCCACCACTGGTGCTGACAGGTTAATCTTCTCAAATTGAATGGGGAGAGAGGAATAAAGTTATAATGGCGCAAGTGTTATTGAGACTGGCAAACCCAAACTCTTGAGTATGTTTCAAGTCAGGGGCCAGCTTTATCTTCTTAATTAGTTTTTAAAAACAGCGTTCACTGGAGAGCCTGTTTCAAGGAGAGCTAGGGCCCATACCCCGTTAATGAATACCTCCACCTTGATTAGTTATCCCTAAAGTTAGGGGAGAGAGTTAGAACTTCTTTAATATGGAAGTGGACGCAAGTCTATGAGAATTGTTAGGTTATTTGTTTTTAATGGATTGTAGCGTGTGGACCTGCTGAGTAGATCAAGTTAGCGTGGCAATGATCTGGTCAGCCTCACTGGAAGTATAAAAAACCTCAAAGCACCCCAGCACCTGACAAAGGTAGGTTCTACGGGGTATTGTGGCCATGTCAACTCTTTCAGGGCTCAATTGTTCTGGTAGTTCCACTTCACTAAGGTTCTAGTACATAATGGCCAACATCTTTGTAACCCTCTGTCAGAAAACCAACCAGATGGATTTCTCCAATTATTTAAGCGGATTTGGGATGAAATGGGTTAATCTGGCGGAATGGCTTATTATCTGGGTTTGTGTTTACTGGTTAATTTCTAGGTAGCTGCTCCCAAAATTAGGTCAAGCCAAATCCAAGTATTCCGCCAAGATTGGAAGTTAGGACTGGAGTGGGGCAATCAATGGCCCAAATTAGTATAGGGATCACTAGCAATTAATAGCTGATGATGATCCAATTAAGTAATTTAATATATGTCAGAGGAAACTTGTGATCCCAAATTAAAAGCGGGCAAGGTTTTTCTGGCGCCTCATATATAATAATTGATGAGCACCTTTGAGAGACGAAACCCTTAACAATCAACTACACTGAGTCAAAATGTGTTGTCAGCAAGAAACTGAGAAATCATAATTTTACTAAGTGGCTTATGATGTTTCCAGGGCATATCTACTAAGTCAAATTCAGATTTGATATTTATTTATATTATGAATTATAAGTCTCACCAAAGACTGGATGCCGAGGATGAGCCAAGACTAATATTTATTCATTGGAAAGAATGGATGAGAGGGTCAACGCCAGGAATAGAGTAAGTACAGTGGGAAGAAGAGGGAGTGGCTGGGTGAAGAAACCAGAGATGAGCTGATAGGTTAATGATGGGTGCAGTAGCCCTTTTGTACATATAAATACCTGGCGCTTCCCTTTAGATATAAATCTACCTTTGCCTACTCTCCCTTTTATATAAGTTTATGTTTAATATTATGGGTTGGGGTTTAGGCTGGGGATCCCCAAATGGCGTGGGTGCCGTGCCAAGGGGTCAGCTGGCGCTGCTGGCCCTATAGCTTAAGGCGAAATAACAAGAGTTAGCCATTCTTCATACTGGTTGGCCTGCTGACCATCAGAGGCTGCTGTCACTGGAAAAGCGATTTTTAAACTCCTCCTTTAGATTCGTCATCAGATGAATTTCTCTATACACCTCAGAGGTCCAATAGAAGGGGAATGGTAGACAAGCCTCTCTGATAAAAGGAGTCGTCCTTTTGGAGTTCACCTACTCTTTTGACTTTTGACAAGATTGGCAGAGCTTCAGCAATTTTTGTCTGCCATGGTAATAAGTTTCAGTATTCGCGCAGCCATAGATGAGACCATAGCAGTTATGGACTGCATTTCTGGAAGGATGTGAGGCGGGAGCTAGAGTGATGAGCCCCTTAGGGAAAGAGTGGCCTGAGAAAGTTTCATCTACTGCATAGGATGGACTGGAGGTGCAACTGATGCGTGAGATCCTGGCCCTATCACTAATGAAAATCACTGCCAACCTCATGTGATGGAGGGGAGTCCATTTTAAGTCGCCTTACTGGAGTAGGCTTTGGGGTGGTAGCAAGAACAAGAGAGGCCAGGGGAGTAGGTGTGGACTCCTTCTACCAGGCTACATTTAGTAGATCCTCAATGGTTAAGGCTTGCGGGTTCAACCCCACTCTTTGGAGGGTTTCAACGTCATAAGGATCTGCAACCTCCAATAAAGCCTCCTTTACATCAACTATTCTCCTGAAATGCCTTTTAATTGAGATAATTTACCTTGCTAGCAAAGGGCAAGAATTCAACCCACTCAGAATCGCAGCAAAGGCGTCATTAAGAGGTAGCTTTTTGTGAGTAGCAGAGGCTAAACTTCAATGTAAACCCTATCAACGAATGAAGAAACTAGTTCTCCCTCCTTCAGGCTAAGGCGCATAAAGGCCTGTTTTTTTCTCTCTAAACTCTGCGGGGAGCTAAACTCATTCATAAGCATATCTTTTACCTCTGCCCAGATAATAATAGTGTCCGTGTATGGAACCAATATCTCTTGGGCCATTAGGCATAACCAGGGATCTAAATACTTGATTTTTTGTGATGGTCAGTCATGCCTTCCATAGCCAAGTCTTAAATAAAGAGTAACGAGGCAATGCTACCCTCACCTGGGGTGAAATTGTCGTGAAAAGAAATTCTTAAAATGAGTGGGGTAGAGTGCTGTTCAACTATAAGTCCTAACAGAGCACTAGCTAGCTGTTGTTCCAAAGCAGCTATCCTCAGATCCAGGGCAGCGGTGAGGCTAGAAAGGATAATCCCCCCAACAGCCTCCATTTTTCTAAAGAAAGTTTATGGCGTACAGTCCCCTGTAGTGAGCACCACTTGTTGAAACTCAGGCTCTTTAGTATGCTTGCTGGTGCGTTTTTGCACTTGAATTACAACAATACTCTTGCAGGAGAAAGCTTTTTCAAATGCTGGAATAATTTCTTTGGGGGATTTTTAGATCACTTATATTAAAAATAGAGAAACCGTAATGATAGTAAAAAGTGGGTTTTTTTATGGTTTTTATTATGTTAGCTGTGGACAGGGTAAAAAGTAAACTCTCTCAATATATTGCAGCTTAGTATTTAATCATACTAAGACCCAAAGTTATTGAGGCATAAATCTGGATTATTCTAGGAATAGATAAATTAGGGAATATTGGTTTTTTAGTTTTTGGGCTCTTGAGACTCATCTCACTTGACTGGAATTGCTAATGGAGGATCAATGACAGTTAGGACAAATCTGTGAGGTAAGGATTTAATATTTTTTACCCAATTATTCACAGGAAATTATTTTCCACTTTATGGGGCCCCTCCAATCCTATAAAAGAGTGTGCTCCTCTTTGTGTTTGTAGAAAACTAAAGTCGAAAGGGGTGGAACTGCGGACAGACTTTCCTGATTTCATTGCATGTTAGACGCAACCCAATGAGTGTAGGAATCCTGCTTATTTGTGCTCGCTGGTGCTTATGCCGCTGGATCCCACAAAGGTTTTTAAAAAATTAAAAATAATCACTACTAAGACTTGGCTTTTATACTTTTTTATTACCAGCGCGGGGAGAGAAAGGAAAATGGCCCTCTTAATATCTGACCAATCAATATTTAAACTGTATTGAGGGTCAAAGGGATTTAAGGATAAGTGTGTAATAGCTTGTTGCAGTCCAAATAAGTAAATATGAGCATTCATCCTATCAAAGCTCATAAAACTCACTTCACTTAGGCTGAATGATAAATGGAGTACCATTTTTGGAGTAAGATGTAATCATGGGGCAATGAATTAATATATTTTAGCCAATCCCTATTTGAGAAAAATATTGCACCTTGGGGCCCCTGTCACGCTTATAAAAGGGGGTGACCCCCGCATTGGTGCTTGAAGGGACCTGGTTGTGACTGGGGGAGTACCATCCAATGGACGCTCCAGGGTCCACCGCATGGTCAGAGTAACCTGACTACTCAATTTTGTATTTATTGCCCATGTAGCATTAAAAATGGTGTTATCCCAATTTGCGGGGTTCCACCAAGAATCAGACAGAGTCTTTTGGCTGATACCTCGTTAGTAGTACACATATCTTTTGTATTAGTATCATAAACATGCAAATGCTGACATTTCCCCTTTTCAGCTGATTTTGAGAGAACATATCTTTAATTTGCAGCTGGAATGGCAAATATCTGACAATGAGGTAGAATCAAGGTATTTTGTTGATGAGGATAAGTAGAAGGATTACCCAATTTGAGGGGTTTCACTGAGAATTGGCCCGGGTCTTTTAACCAATATTATCCTCATTGACCTATAAATCACCCTTATTAAAAAATCGGACTTGTAATTGTCTGACAAGTGTTCATGGACCAGGGACTGGGTGGAGCGGATTTTCTGTGCATGGTTAGCTGTTGGAAGACCTTTAGATGAAGGCATAGTCCTACCAATTACAAAGGTTTATAACCTAAAATGGCTTCATTGGGGGAGAAGCCCCTAGACGTGTGTGTTTCATTGTTTTATGAAAACTGATTGAGCGTAGATCTTATGCCCAAGTATTCTAAGCTGACACAGCATAAGACTGTAATTTGCTTTTAAAATTTGATTTATATGCTCAGTTTGGCCATCTGGCTAATGATGGTATGCAGTTGACTGAAAAGCTATAAATTTTAAAATCGTCATCAGTTTGTGCCAGAATCATGCTGTAAATTGAGTAACGCAGTCACTAATGATTTCCTGCAGCAACCCAAACATAAAGAATACATGTTTCACGAAATTATGACCATCTCTTTGGAGGTAATGGCTGAGTAACAGGGTATGAAGAGGGCATATTTGGTGAAGCGATCTAAAACTAACATAATAGCCATAAATTTATTAAAGTTTGGAAGCTTGACAATGAAGTCTACTAACACGGAGGTCCATGACCCCTCCGCCTGCTGCAGGGAGTGGATTAAACCGTTCTTGCTTGATCTTTCTGACTTCATCAGTGCGCATGTCACACAATTTGCAATCCATGCTTGGATATTTTTATAGGCTAGGACAGTTGTAGGTCCACCTGATCAGGTTGAGACACCTCTTGATGTCTGGATGCCCCCACTGCAGGGAGGTAATGGTGATTATGGATGACTTTGTTATGGAGGAGGGAAGCACCCACAAAAGCGACCTAGATTGGATAAGCCCCTTAAATTAGGAATAGAGCGAGTGCTTATGCATTGGGAGTGCTAATTGTTTTACCAACTCTAATCCTTCTTCAAAGCTGTTTTGGCCGCTAGGACTCTTGAAACCATAAATATGTCCAAACCCAAATTTTCCACTAAAGTTGTGGGAGGAGCAATAGCTAGAATTTGGGCTGGTGGTATTAGTTTGATAAGATCTCTCTTGTCCGCCTCTACTGGAAAGAGCGCAGAATGGCAACTCAGAAGTCAGTGAGCACGTTCAACACTTCCTTTAAAAACTCATCCTTGAAGTTGAAGCTGCATAAGTCACAATATGTCTGAGCTTGTTGGTGCACCAACTTCTGTAGCTTGAAAAAGTACAGGAGATCTTGGTGATATAGTTGTATGGCTACCTCGTGTTGAGTACCCTGAAAAAGGTACCGCTAGTGATTTAGAGCCCACGCCATGGTGGCCAACTCATTATCATAGATGGCCCAGGACTGCTCAGTAGAAGTAAACTTATGAGAGAAATAGGTGAGCGGATGTTCCAAATTGTCATTCTCTTAAAGCAGAACAGCCCATAGCCTGGTGGAAGACGTATAAACTTTATAATATATGGTTTAGTGGGGTCCACATTTTTAATGATGGGGGACAATACAAACATCACCTTGATTGATTTGTATGCCTGTTGGCATTTGAGAGTCAAATGTAAAGGAACATTTTTACCCATATGGGGTGCAGCGGCGCGGCCAGTTGTAAGAGTTTTGGGGAATTTTTCAAGGAAGATTATGGTACCCAGAAATCTCTTCAACTGCTTCTGGGTCATGGGGGTATGCCACTCATATATGGCTTCAAGTTTACTGGGCAGTATGGCATATCCATTTTAATAACTAAGTTCCCCAAGAAATTAACTAATTACAATAATATTCACATTTGGATGGCTTATCAAAAAGACCCACCTTATGCAATGTGGCCAGCACCACCTCCAAATCCTTTTTATGCTACTCACAGGTGTTATAATGAACTATGACATCACCAATATATTCCATTGCGCAGGTGAATATAAGGTCACTTAGCACACTATTTATTTTAAATTTCAGTAGAAATTATGATAAGAAGGTGCTATATAGCTACAAAATATTAGTTACGTGGCTCTAAAAAAAATAGACACAAGTGCAACAAAGTTATTAGTTCCATTGCTATAGTTGATTCCAATCGTAAATACAGAATCCTGTATGTATAGACCAAAATTAAGCTATGTTAGACAAAAATAGAGGTAGTTTATTTGTTAGAAATGGGGGATATTTATAAGAGTAGATTTAGTAGTTCTCCATGAGGGTTTTTGAGCTGCACCGTAGGTAAGATCTTTCCTATTAGATGACCAATATTGCTGATTATTAATGCCATACATGTGATAGTCAGATCTGATAAGATTCTTATTAGATGAGACTGGCCTTCTTGTATGATGTTTTGCCCCATTAAATAGCTTAGCATCATCCTTCAGAGGAGGTTGATAACTCCAAAGGGTTAATCGTCAGTCTATCCAATAATTGGTTATCTCTGATGGGGATTTCACAATCCCATTAGACTGAGATATTGAATCTTGAATTTGAGTAATTTTAGACATTGAAGTTAAATTTCCAACAAGCCCCCTCAAGATATTTCCTAGGAGGTACATACTTATAAAGATTTCTACTATGCACTTTATTGATAACATTACCAGTATCAATAGCTGCAATGGGTTATTCAATACCCCAACAATAAATAATATGGTAAGGACCAGCCCAAGAGGTGTAAATTTTATATATCCTTCCTCCCAGCCTATGGTGATAGAAAAGTACCAAATCCTCGACTTGGTATTCTGGTAGCGTAGGTCTACTAGCGTTGATTCTTGTTCCCTCCTTTAAGGTGGTAGCAGCAAGGGAACTTAAAGCTAAAGTTTACTCAAATGATTTTATCGGCAAGTCTCCTCATAGCTAAATCAGTAGTTTGCGGGGTAGCCTCCTCAAGTATAGGTTGTACAGTTGAGAGGAGAATAAGATCCTGACCATACAGAGCCTTAAAAGGAGACATTACAATTATACACAAATAACTAATACTATAAGCTAACATTGCACTACGCAAATAGAGATTCCATCTACTAGGATTGTTGGAGGCCATCTTTCAAAGAATGGCTACAAGGGTACCATTTTCTTGTTCGACCACACCATTAGTAGATGAATTATAAGGGGACGTAAATGACTGATAGGTACCCATTAATTTAGTATGCTTGGATACCACCTAAAAATGAAATTGGTCCCATTATCCAATAACAGAACTTTTGGGCTATCATGCCTGGTGAAAACTTGCTTAAAAAGAAAGGATGCCATAGCCTTTGTGGTGACCGTGGAAACTGAGATAGCACAATCCATTTAGTAAAATGGTTGATAACTAATATGATATATTGATGTCCATAAGTGGCAGTAGGGAGAGGGCCCACCACATCGATACTCATAGTAGAAAAAGGTTCTGAAGGTCCCACAATTTTGTGTCAGTACATCAGATTTCCACCACATTGTTGTTGCCAAGTAAGACAAGTCTCCACCACATTGTGTACAAGATCCAGCATGTTATCCCAGCAACAATGATTTTTCAATCACTGTAAGATCTTAGCGACAGCTCCATGACTTACAATTTGATGAGCCTCCATAATAGTATCAGTCCTCACAGAGGGCCGAATAAAGGGCAACCATTTAGATCCTAACTTCTTGTATAATGAACCTTCTTTAACCTGAGTATCTTAGGTTATGGATTGTAGCTTTGCTATAACATCCTTAGATTCACGATGCCAGAGCTCAGGTCTACCAATCAGTCCATAGATATGATCCTCCTCATCAAAGAATAATGTTAATATAGGCAATTGAGAAAGTCCAACTGCATTTTGGTGTATAGCTCCAGTGTAATGTTGAATTGTAAAGTCATAATTTTGGGGCCTTAACGCCCATCTAGCTAAGCGCCCAACAGGGTCCTTCATTTGCTGCAACCACTTCAAGGAAGTGTGATCTGTGATGATAGTGAAATGTTTGCCATAAAAAATAAGGGCGGAAATGCTTGATGGCGGATAAGACTGTGAGGCATTCTCACTTGTTAAAGCTATAATTGCGTTCTTCCTTAGAAAGGGTTTTACTATAGTACGCAATGGGGTGATCAACCAGGTTAGTATCATGTTGAGCCAGAATGGCTCCAATAGCAATATCACTGGCATTAGTAAATAAAATAAAAGGTTTGGAAAAATCAGGATGGGCTAAAATTGGTGCACTAACTAAGGCATGGCGCAAAAGATTATAAGATTGCTGCTGCGATTCTTCCCATATGAAAGGGACTTCCTTGTGCAAAAGGTAAACTAAAGGTTCTGCAATCTCCACTAAATGAGGGATGAATTGTCAGTAATAACCAACTATCCCTGAAAGCACTTAAATATCGTGAAAGCTTTTAGCAACAGGTTCATCCAAAATAGCTTGTATCTTATTAGATAAGGGTAAAATCCCCTTGCAATTAACTTTATGACCTAAGAATTCCATCTCAGTCATAAAAAGGCACACTTGGATGGTTTTAGCTTAATTGAATGCAACGCATCCAACCAATTACTTCCTTTAAATGAGCCAAATGCTCGCTAAAAGTGTGAGAGAAAACAGTAACATTGTCTAAGTATACTTGAACACTTGAGTTTTTAAATCCCCCAAACAAGCCATCCATGGCTCGTTGAAAAGTATCAGGGGCATTACAAAGCCCCTGCGGCATACAAGTGGGCTCAAATAACCCCTCACTAGAGATTAAGGCGCACTTTTGACGGTCTTCCAGAGCCAGGCCAATTTGCCAATAGCCACTCGCAAGGTCCATAGCCAAGAATAATTGTGACACAGACAATAGTCTCAATGAATCATCAATATGCGGTAAAGGATATGAATCCTTTTGGGTAACATTATTGAGCCAATGATAATCCATAATCACTTGATGACCTCATCCTTTTTCCAGATAAGTAGTAGAGGAGAAGCCCATGGATTCCTAGAAGGCATTAGTAGCCCCGCATTGAGGAGTTTTCAATTCCACTGAGACCTGAGCCTCCTCAACTTTAGATTTGTGATAGGGCTGAGCTTAAATAGGAGGATTGTCCCCGGTCTTCACCTGATACTGCACATTTTTCATTAGCCCAAAAATCTCCAGGACCTTTGACAATTATATCTGCATACTCTTCAATAAGAGCCTCAGATTCATGCTGTTGTTCTGGAGTAAGTAAATCCCCAAATTTGACATCAATTATAGCAGCAATAGGGGGAGCTTCCAACCCAAAATCACGTAAACCCCCACATCCCAATACGGATAATATTTCACTCACAGGAGTAGGCCGCACATAGGCGATGGTTTTTTTGATTCAATCGTATTGGTCGAGAAGTAAATTTGCTAGTAAGACTAAAACAATCTCTCATAAGCAGGATCTAGGATACCAGGGCAGTTTGAAGCCTCCAAATGAGAGATATTTTTGTTACCAAATATCTCTAACACATGATTAGTGGGTACAAATACTTGTACTCTTATACCAATTTATGACTTGAGCTTTTGGAGGAAAGGTAATCGGATTATCAGAATATAAAGGCATTCCCTCAGAGGCAAAAGCTGATGAGCTGGAAGTATAGTCCTTGGTCCCAAGATTTGGTACTCAAGACGAGAGATAGAATTGGGGTATTTCAATTAGCAAACGCGTCATTTGAGTTTGCCTTTGCTATTGGGAACATTTTGTAAAATTTTAAAGGTACTCAGTACCTGATTTAAGAAAGGTAACTGTCCTTATGACTTATTATCGCATCAAAATCAATGAGAAATTTGGTTCCCAAGAGCAGGTCATAGCATTTGTTGTCTAACACTACTTCAGGGGTCAAAAAAACCAACTTTCCAAAGCGCATTGGAAGAGAAGAATAAGCTCCTATAAATTTAGTGTATGAAGGACCAGCCGTTCTGTAGTCTTGAGAATGGTTTAAGTCCGGCTCCAATTTTATTTTTTTCATAAGTCTGGACGAGATCACATTGATGGGCAATACCATATCAATGATAGCCAAAACTTTCACCTTATGCACAATGACTTCCACTGGGTCACATCAGTTCCAAAGTTTGGGATTGAAAAAACAGAGGGACTAATTGATTAAATTGAATTATAAGAAAAACAGAAACGTAAGAAGAAATAGTATCTTTGCTGCCTAATTAATAAGAGATATCAAGTTCACCAGGAGCGGATATCACATAACAGTCTATAGAAGTGTTAAAAGGTTTTGATTGAGGCACAGGAGGTAGGTCAGCATAGGGAGCCTCATGCCCTATACTGACTCCTCTTTTTTGACTCTTCCGCTTGTTTTTTCCAACATTGAGATTCCAAATGACCCACGAGACCACAATAGTGCATGGCTCCTTCTTCAGTTTAAATTTAAGTCTAGGCGGCATTACTTAGATATAAAAATGAGGGTTATTATTGGAGGTAAGGTGTACAACACCATTAGGATCTCCATGAGGGCTTCTTTGATGTCGAGATTAGATCTAGAAATTTCTTTTAAATGATTTTAAATGTAGTAGTAACTGAGTTAAAAAACAAACGCACTCATTACAGTCAATATGGCATCATCTACTGTAAT
>JAKSZP010018795.1:0-83538 GCA_022478985.1 Massospora cicadina | reverse complement strand
TTTGAATTTATGCACACCTTGCTCTGTTGCAGCCTCAAATCCATTCCCATGTGTGGTGCTGCCTGAGGCGGGTGTAACATATGGCTGAGCGCTCTAATGCTTTACACTCATCCTGCATCATGTGTGGCCAGTATGGAATGCTGTTCCATCGCCTGGAGAAGTGTCCTACCTCTAAAGCGATATGGCGCGAAGTTCAATGTCTGCTTGGCCAGGATCAAACAAATCCCTTCAGTCTGTCAAGAGATATGTTTGCTATATCCATGGTATCCTCTCTTCCATCCTCCCTCCGTGCTCTGGTGGTCACAACTGCCATTTGGACTATCCACACAATTGTTTTGGATGCCATCGCAGGCTCCACCCCCACCCTCCCAGAAGCTGTCCACAGATTCTGGTCCCATTTGGTGGACCACTTCCAAGCGTGGATGTTTGGGTACCTCCCACTGCGTTGCCGTCAGCTGGTCTCTTCCTGGTTCCCAGTTTGGCTCATCAACTCGGACCCTTTCCTCAACACATGTTCAATTGTGGTCACTGCCCCTTTACACGTTCCCTCCTCCTCCCCATAGTGGCGTTCCCGCTGGCAACAAGAGTAGCATCGCTTCTTTGGGGTGCCTACCCTATTACTAAGGTTCATTTTCCTTTGTGTTTACATTTGGAAGTGTCTGTTACCTGGTCAGCCTTCCCCGCAATAAATTCAAACATGTGTATAATATTGCATGCATAAATTAGAAGCTATATTTTGTTAAAAGACTGTAGTCTTGATTATTACTTTGTACTATTAATTATTAGGATGTATGCACTAACCTAATTAAATAATAATAAGAAATATAGCTTATTTAGAGAAATACAAGCTTTACATATCCATTGCAACTATAGTATGATTATCTATATGTCCTAATTTTCTCATATAGCATTAAATCAAATCTTTATATATTAGCATCTGTAAGTATCCTTTCTTACTAAGTGAATCTATGACCTGATTTTTATCTAGTGTTCCCTGATATTTCAAAGATTTTTGGACTAGGAGATATCTAATTTTTATGAATAAATGCTGGTCTCAATTTTATTTGAGTTTGTATTTGGATAGCAGAATGACGGACTTATGTTCACATTAATGGTTGATTTTATTTTATAAATTGTATGATATAACATCTAGTTCAGAGTTGTTATCTAGCTATTATAAATAACTTAAACTGATTTTAGTACACTAGCTGCTAGTTCTAAGAAAGAACTAAATTTAAAAAAGGATCATAATTAGTATAAATTTAAATAAAATGTACCATCTAATTCCACACATACTAAAAGTATCTAACTATATATAAGGGACTACTATTGATAATACTAAAGTAAGAATTTTATTCTACTTCATCCATAATTTCATTTAATCGCAATTAGTATTTTTTATAAAATATAATTTGAGGCTTTTCTTTCCCATTAATATCTCTTTTAGTAACATAATTCTACGCAATTTCTCTGAGATTGACAATCAACCTGGAATATGAGAAAATTTGTCTGCAACAATACCAGTTGGGCAAAAGTGGCCAGCATGAAAGGCCCGAAGCCCTCCCAACCTGCCAGGGAAAAATGCCCTACCAGAATGTTGACACACCCTCCCACCAAAAAGGGTGAGTACAGCGCCGCACCCAGAGTTTTGCAATTCCTGCAAAAAATGAGCGCATATACCAAAATAAAACTCTAACCCTTGTCCTCCCTTGAGCATGGCCTTAGAATTATGGTCAGCGATACTTCCCTTTAATCATGGGAAAAAATGGGGGAGGCCTTCTCCACGACTTTCCTGAACACCATCTCAGTAAATTACAAAAATCTACACAGAGGATGGGTGGACGTCATGTTCATGTCCACGGAAGAAGTGGCAGAAGCAGCGAAAATTAAATTCTCCATAAAAATTAACAATGAAGACTGCACCATCCACATGGTGCGCATGCAATGGAATGAGGCAAATGACCTATTCATCATATTTGACCAACTCCCAAGCACCGTGCACCATAATATTCTCGCGGACAAACTCTGCAGGGGCCTCAAAGGTTATGGAGTAATCAAACAGTTTGAATTCAAAAATTCCCCCTCCTGCCCCACCTGTGCACAGGAAAGGCGATAGCCATTATTGACTGGGTCAGGATGTGGCAGAGGACATCACCCTCATTCCCCGCACAGCAACCATCAACCTCCCCAATGGCAGCGTATCTCGCCCCTTCCATATCACACCAGAACACACCCCACCTATCTGCGAATTCTGCTCAGCAATAGGCCACAAAGACCATGCATGCCCCATCAAGTGCGGGATTGAAGCACCGGAATTTTGTGAGGACAATATGGATGAAACAAGCCCAACTTTTGGCAAAATTAAGGACTCCACTTTTGCCTTCTATTGGGGTGAAAGAGCTGATATCACTTTGGTTGAGCCTGTCTCGCGCAAGGACCGCCATCATGCACAGACCTCCCGCAAGCAGGCTGCAAGTTCTGCCAAGACCCAAACTCACACCACAATTTCCACGGAACAAATTCAGGCGGATGCCATGGCAGCACAGCAGAATAACCAATCTGATCTCCCACAAAAAACCCAACACAACCAAAATGACGAATTTTTTGGACACAACCAATTAAACACCTCCAAACAAGCAGGAGCAGATCAGCATCACACTACCGGGATCCTCCCAGCCAATCACATGTGATAGGCGATGATATGGAAGACCACTTCAGCCAATCACAATGTGAAAACACTTATGCACAGGACCCAACCACCCCGACTCCTAGTTTCTGCCCATCAAAACCACAGGCAAGCGGCAAAAAAAATTTTAATTGAGCAAAAGCCAACCCACGCCAGACCCAAAATCCACGGAGTAATCCAAGCCAGAAGAAACTGAACAATGCCAGCACCAAGGCTGCCGATCAACACACTGGAACAAATCTGGCTAGTTGATCCCATACTCGCAGTATGACCTGCAATAAGGAACTGGGTGACCTCAGTGGGTCACCCCAGTGTTCCTGATGTGTGGACTACCGCAATCAACATAGGGACACTCAACATTGCGGGAGCCAAGGCCCCCACATCCTGGGCCAAAAAAATTACTTTCCTGTGCAATATCCCTGTGGACATCTTGGCCATCCAAGAACCCCACTGTCCACTGGGGGAGGAGGAGTCATGGTCAACCATGCTCCTTCCAGCCAAATCCTTTTGGACATACCATTGTGGGATGGTAATTCGAACAAACTGTAACCCTCCAGTTAAAATCAAAAGCACATCCTCCCACCTGGAGGGATGGCTGCTCCTAGTAAACCTCGAGTGGAACAGAGAAAATTTTTCCATGGTGTGTGTATGCCCCAAATAATCCAAATGACCGCCAAAAAATTTTCTCTGATATTCTCTCAATCCATTTCTCCAAGGCAACGTTTTTCGTGGGAGATTTCAACTGCTAGCTTAACACCAATACTGACTGCTGGCCCAAGTCTAGGGCTATACCCCATGGCCACATGGAACTATGCATACTAAAAGCAACATTGGGACTATGTGACACCATTCCCATACAAGCCCCCACCCTGGCCAACATGACGAGGCCCCACCACAACAATAACCAGCTGATCTCTGAGCCCAGATTGACCTGATGCTCGCCCCTATAGACTTCTGGCACTGAGTATCAAACTTTACAACAACAATTATCCCTTTCTCTGACCATCAAATGGTCTCAATAGCACTATCATCCTCAGAAAAATATGAAAAACCACCAACCTGGCACAGAGTTCACCCGAGCACCACCCACCTTCCGGAGCTTAAACTTTGGATTTAGATGGTGCTAACAACACAGCAAGAAAGACAAACACCCATTGAGAATCCTATCGCCAAGTGGGAAATATTCAAGGCTCATGCAACTAAGAAAGCCTGCCACCTAAACTCCAGAAAAACAGCCGCAATGTCCGCAACAATCAACAAGGCTATCAGACAGCTTCAACACTTAGAAAACAACACACCTCGCGAGGGATACAACCCCCAATGGGGCCGCCTGTGGTTCCAGCTATTGACACAGGTAAACTCTCTCTTTAGAAAACACCAGCATTACACTGAAGTATGATATAAATCAAAATACATTCTATCCAGAGAAACTCACACGGCCCAATTTTTCTGCCGTTTTAAACCAATTTTAACGTTGGTGATCTGCACACAGGTCCGCCAAGCAGATGACACAATGGCATCTACACCATTGGAAATATCAGCTGAATTACACCGATTTTACACTGACCTGTACACAGCGGATTTTGCATCACCTAATAAAATTGAAAAATTTCTATCATCCGCTAATATTGACACTATAGCTGGCCAACCAGACCTTGCAGCACCCATAACTAAAGATGAACTATGGGAGATAATAAGATCAACCCCACGCAACAAGTGCCCTGGGCATGATGGCCTCCCATATGAATTTTTCAAAAAAAAATTAAACATATCGCACCAATACTACTGGCAACTATTAATAAGTGCCTGGAAGACACATCCCTTCTACCTGGTGGCCAAGACGCATATGTGGTCACACTTTTCAATAAAGGAGACCAGGCAGATCTAAACAACTGGCGCCCAATTGCTCTCACCAATACTGACACTAAAATACTAACTAAAATTTTAGCCAAACATCTGGGTTGCATTGCTCAGACAACCCTCTCCCCCCATCAAATTGGATTCATCCCAAATCGCTCAATTTGGAATAATATCCACATAATTGCCAACATCTGCCAAACTAACCCCACAGGCGCCCTTGCTTTCCTGGACCAAAAAAAAGCATATGACCGAGTACACTGGGGATACCTAGAACAATGTCTAAAGGCTTTCAACCTACCACCCCGCTTTATAAACTGGGTGCTCCTCCTAACGCGCTCAGACAGATTTGCAATCAGAGGCCCAGGTTTCCTAACTGACACCATCACCCCCCAAAGGGGCCTTAAACAAGGTGACCCTCTTAGCCCCCTACTATACAATTTTACCCTTGACCCCCTCCTCCGCATTGCAAACTTAAAGCTCACCAGAATCAGGTTGGAGGGACAACCACCAACTAAAATGCTAGCCTTCGCTGATGACTGCGTTGTTGGAGTCTTAAGCAATAGGGATTCCAGATTAATTGAACGCATTATTCACCAATATGAGTCAGTGAGTAACGCCATGCTGAACAAACAGAAAAAAGAGGTAATTATAATGGGCAATTTCAGTTCAAAATGGGCCCCACCCCCCAGCACCACACAAACCAACTAACCACACATCCAATCACACAACAACGATACAATCCAGTAGAACTACTGTGCTTACCCTTTGTACACCACCCTGCCACCAACCTAGTCTGTCATCTGGGCATATGGCTCAAAGCTGGTGGATATGCACTTGACACCATAGAAACCAACATTTTGGACAACATCACAAAAAGAATGACATGTATGCGGAGGAGTAAAGCCAGCCTAACTGGAAGAGTTGTGTTAGCCAACTCCCTGATCCTATCAAAGTTATGGTTTGCTGCCCACGCGATCCCCTTCTCCGCCAATTTTACCAACGCAGTCTACAAGCTCCTGCAGAACTGGCTATGGTCTGGATACCATGCACCTGTCAGGCTGGAGACCATGTACGGCCCATGGAAGAGAGGCGGGATGAGGCTGCTCAACTTCACAGAAAGAGCAACGCAAATCCTAGGCTCATGGATAGCCTCCACGACGTCACCCAACCCACCATCCCCCCCACTGGGCCAAGGCAGCCCAAACCAATTTTGCAAAGGCACTACATCTGAGGTCCCCTCCAACCTGGCGACCCTGATGAAGTACCTTGTAACACACCCAAACGCCACTGGACCGCACAACACCAATCGGTATTTCAAACGCATCCTATACAACCTAAGACAAGGGGATTGGAGCTTCTCCTATGCACAGCAATCTGAAGACATTCACCCTCAAACTGGATATGTGCAACTCCACAGAGGACAAACGGTGTCTAACGTACCTGCCCCATTACCACCCTTCCCTCTGTCCAGGATTGACTACCTAGACCACCAAGACGTCCCATATGACTTGCACACCCAAAAACAGGTGTGGAACCTCGTCACCTGCCCCCTCCTATCCCCACAAGTGTGCTCCACAATGTGGCGATACATGCGCCGTACATATAGAACAGCCAACCATACTTTCTCAATGTTCAAGACATGCGCCATCTGTGGCGGACCCAACACACTAGCACACCGCCTGGAAGAGTGCCCGCCATCTGCGCATATCTGGGCCAACGTGATGCACTTGTTTCAACAATCACCTACAACCAAGTTCTGACTATCCCGCAATATCATGGCACTCAACATGGCCTCACCTATCCCCCAGACACTGAGGGCTCTAATTGTGTGCATTGCAATATGGTCCATTCACACAATTACCCTTGACGCCTTCAACGGGATCTTCCACAATTTTAACCAAGCCATCATCAGGTTCCACAGCCATTTGGCTGACCATTTTCAAGCCTGGCTGTTCAGGCTCACTCCAACACAAATGGAAGAAACGGATGGGCACCTGGATTCCAATCTGGTTCCTTCGTTATGACATTGAAAACCTCACAGTCTTCATAGGCGGTACACCCTACTAGCCCATGAGTTGCCATGCCACTCAAGGTCTAGTCACCCACCACCCGTGGCCCCCCAGCCACACCAAAGTGTGCCAAGTCATATCTTTTGAGTTCCTTTGTTTTGCACTCTCTTCCCATTTCTGTTTTCCGCTTTCCTTGCTCCTACATATCGGATGTGTCTGTCCCCTGGTCAGCCATCCTCGTATTAATAAAAAAAATATCTTATAATTTAATCATTTATGCATGTTTCAGTCTTAACTTCTAACAGGTCATACCAATGCAACCAATGCTTTTTAGAAGTTTACATTATATTCTAATCAAAGTTCTTCAGAGAAAGATCTCATGTAATATTATTAGTCGTCCAGTGTTTTAGTATAGTACCCTGATAGCGTGTATTTTAGCTATAATAGCCAGGGCACAAATTTTTTAACCTTCATAGTATAATAAAAATATCAGCTATATATAATCTTGTAATATTATACAAAGATGCTAATTTAGAATTTTGAGCAAACCTAAAATTAAAAAGAAAATACATTAGCAAAGTAAAAGATTCTTAAAAAATAGATACAATATGGGAGAAATTCTAGTAAGAAGGAACTAGGATTACTTTACAAATGTCTTGCAAAGACTTTTGTGATCCTTCTTTTTTAATGTAAGATAACCACGGATGGACTCTAACAAAGCTTGAAGAGAAAGTAAATAAATAATAAAAAAAGAGCCAAAACTATAATGAAACAAAAACAAAGCAAACTTGAAACGAGCAAAACAGAATGAGATGTATAACTAAATAGGGACTTAAGAGTTGCTAATCTACCATAGCGGAGGGGGTGGGAGGTTCAGGAAGCATTTTGTTACCTTAGACTTTTTGTGTAAGTCCAGGAGGCCCCCTGTGTCTCAACAGTGATGACCTTTGTTTCATACCCAAGGAGGTTGCAAAGAAGCCTATATTTTCTTTCACTGGCCAGTTCAATCTAGCTCATGTTTTTGATGAGTAGTTGACAGCTTACACACTGAAACTTGTTCCTTTTTCCCATCCTTTCACCACCAAGGAATTTTTGGAGAAGATCAAGTGGGCTTTTCAGGATGTGGTGGTGGCCAAAGGCCTTTCCAACAGCGAGTTTGCAGCTCAATATCTTGCCAGAATTCATCTTCCTTGTTCAAGTCCTATTAATAAGATTAAGGTGATAGATGACAAAATCATTCTTCAAAAATAACCTCAAAATCAAAATTTGCCCCCATCTGACTTCCCTGCTTGCCTTCAGGAAATAAGATCTCACCCAATAGGTTTGAGAATGCCAAACCCATTTAATTTTAAATGGGACCGCCCTTAACTGCCCTGGCCTTTGGTGTAACCTGTTAGCCAAATCATGAATTGTCACAAGCTTGCTATGTAAAATTGCATCACAATAGTATTAGTAAGAAAAATTTAAGCTTATCTAGCCATACAGGCCGGATCATATTTAAAATTTGTAGCCATTTATTGTGTTGATCCAACATTGCTCAATTGCAAAGATATTCTCATTACTTTCTGAACCACTCATCTTATTCTTCACATATTGAGCTTATAATGCAGCAGACTCCATAAGGTACTTCTGACGCTCCCTTTTCCATTTTTCTTTCCCTTGGTTTTTAAATACAAATATCTTCTAAATTCTCATTTATTTACTTAATCATAAAGTATATAGGGTTAAACAGAAGCTATGATATCCAATTATAAGAGACCAATACTAGTGTTAATACTTCTCTTATTCACCCTGCATCAAACAGTATGGTTGGATACACACGATATTCTGTCTATTGCTGTGGATGTTGACTCATCCTTAGTGGCATTACAGTATTATTTTAACCAAGATCCATGAATTAATGGATTGACCTTGATCTTGTCCTTCTCCAACCTCCTTTATAAGTAGATGATGCGTTAGTTCTATCCTATAGCAGAATGTTTAACCTTTTGTTAAAATATTTGTTTATATTAGCCCTAATTCTTTATATCATTTCTTTATGCCACGGTTAAGGATTATCTTCTGACCCATATAATTTTAGTGTATATCCTCATTCCAATTTTGAAGTGTTCATCTCATTTGTCTCCCCACATTTTTTCCAACGTGGACAGGTCACAGGCTTTGGTGTGTTGTTTGTTCTAGCTTCTGTTCCACTCTCCCCTAGGGCCGCAGTAATGCGTTTTGGGGTTTCACCCTTTCTTTTGAATTTGAAGCCTCTTGGAATCTAAATGTTTTTTTCATTTTTGTTAGCCTTCGTTTTCTGAAGCACAACAGGCTAAGATTGAGGTATCCCATATGGCAGGAGTAACAATTATCCCTTGAAGCTAGTCCAGTGGATATTTTGGTGATTAAACCCTACCCACCATTTATTCTCATGAAGTTGCAAATAAGCAAGATTATGCTTATTTTTGTTACCTGTTGAAATTCATTTATGATTTTATATGGATCTTTTAAGTGTAATTTGGACAAAGGTGAAGTTGAGAATTTTACATGCTTGATTGTGGCTCAGGATCTAATCCAGATCTTAATGTAGGATCTTTGGTATTGGCCGCTTCTTAAGACCATATGATGTGTTATGCAGTTAGGCGTCCTTTCCCATTCTCTGTACATAAGTTTGGCTTCTGTGACCGGTTTACTGCTATGCCAAATTTTATTGTTTCCAGTCTTTCTTGAGGTAGGTTTAGTAGCGTCACTAACAGGTAGATATCAACTTGAAACCAAAACCTATTGTCCTTTAGGAATCCCCAATCATGTGGCGAGTTACAAATCACTAATATCCTCCCCTACCAAGCAACAAGTTCGATTTATTCGAGGTACGCCAACCAGGGGACAGACAGTACTGAACACAACACTCAAATTGACAAAACAAAATTAATAACCAGGTGGGAAGCAGAAACTGCTAACCCACCATGGCAGAGGGTGAGAAGGGGTCAGGAGGTTGGTTTTCAGAAAGACCCACCTCAATCATGGGATGTTTGTTACCGTATTGGATCAGAGCAGAGAGCCAGGGCGTTGGGGCATCCGCATAGTGGGGGTTGAGGTCAGCAAAGTAGGAGTTTTTTCTTCCGCATCAAGATAATGATGTGAAAGTGTTTCAACAAAAGCTGCGAGGAGAACTTCAGCTTCTTTGCGGGCTTCAGGAAGTTGGGTGAAAAGGGAGATACTGTGGTGGGTGATCTTGGCTGAGGGGTTGAATGAAGCAATCGTTGTGACATTTATAACAGCAATCTCAGCATCATTGAATAGTTTCGAGATGTCACTGCAGGGAGATTCAGGGAAGTCAAAGGGGAAGAAGGGGGTGAGCAGGCCGTGCTGGAGCTGAGCCGCTGACTGGGCCACTGCGGTGCATAATTTTGGGCAGTGAGGAGAGGCCACCGCAGCTAAGGCGAGCTGGTGATCACTTTGGAAGGGGGCTGTATTGGGCAGAGGAACGAAATGGCGAGGGGTGGTTTCATCAAAGTCAGGAAGGAAAAATTCCTCCTGACCATAATCGCCTTGGCAGAGAGGTTGACCTGTATGCTTACTAATGAGGACATTACCTGATTCGTCAGTTTCAGCCAATAGCCCCCATGGATTTTGGTTCACATGAATAGTGGCGTTCGAATTTGGGTGGGTGGGATTGGGCGAATGGGCAGCTTCTTGGGTGCCAAAGGGGGTCCAAGCATTGCTCTGATTGGCTGGGGTAGATTTAGTTGGGAGAGTGAGGCTGGAGGTTTTGGGGGGGCTGATTTTCTATGTGGGCCCACTGAACGAGATTGGAGGGTGGGAGGGGGCAGCAAAGTGCCCCATACTGAACCACAAGAGGGGGGCTCAGAAGTCGCAGCAGCGGACTTGGCCTGAGGGAACGCTCTTTTTGCATGGTTGAGGCCAAAGCAGAGGGAGCAAATCTGCCTACCATTATTGACCTGAGCTAAAAAGAAATGATCAGGCGCTGCAGCCACACTAGCGCGGGGTGGGATTTGTTGGGCTATGGTAGGGTGGTGTGGTATGATGGTGGCTGTTGCCCAAGGAGCAGCAAGGCGCTCCGCACCAGATGGAATGGCAAAGATGAGGTTGGGCTGAGTGCCATAAGCCATGAGCCCCGCGACCAACTGGTCATACAAAACCTGGGGTGGAAGGTGGTATGGGAGATTTGCAAAGGATACCACCAGCGTGGTGTCAGAAGGGAGGCGAGTACAGGTTATGGGAATGGGGTTTTTTTATAAATTAGAGGAGTTTGTGCTGCCGCTTCAACATCCTCCTCAGATTGGAACCCAACGTCAAATTAGCCCTTAAAAGGGCGGAAGTCTATAAAGCCAGCTGGCGCAAAGGCCTCAGTGGCTAGGTCAATAATTGCCTTATCAGCATATGGGAACAAACGCCCATAGTCCACTCTAAGGCAATAGCGAATGGCAGAGCGAGGGAGGGCGAGAGGATGGGGGCGAGAAGGGTGGACGCGCGCCAGGTGGAGCGCTAAGTCCCGTGGGGGGACAAAACGGTTGGAAGCAGTGGGCGGGCTGTTTGAGCCCATCCAAACGCGCTTGCCCATGGGGCGGAAAATGCTAGGTGGGGGTGCACTGCTGCCCCACACTGGGGTGGCAGGCGGCGAAGCCAAGGACATCAAAGGATAGGTTTGGGCAGACGGCTGTGGATAAATAAAACTTTACATTTAAAATCGCTCAAAAGTGAATTTGAGCGGTAAAGAAAGTTTTTACCAAGCAACAAGTTCTATCTCTGCAACTCCCTCCCATACTGTTTTACCAACGAAGTTCTTGTCTGGGTATTGTAGTAAAGATATTTCAACATGAAAAAGCCAATCTCCTTCAAAACAATATAAATATGATCTGGTCTTCTGTTGACAGTGTTTTGATAAATATTTGCCCTTTGGACCCCTATATATGGAGAAAGAAAATATGGTCTGTAGGTGTAAATTAGATGACATGCTCTAGAAGTGGTGTGTAATTTGGAAATCATCCTTCATCACTTCCCCATTATTTCTCGTTCAATAAAGCAAATGGTGCTTTGTGCCCTTGCGTGGGTATGGCCATTTGAATAATATCACAGTGCACAATCCATATCCACTTCCCCTTAAACAATCTATCAGACAGGCGTTTGCCAAATACCGGGTGTTCTATGAGCTTAACCTTGTGAATGCCTTTATTCAAATCTAAGTATCTGGGTGCCAGGAGTGGCTTATGGCCATTAATAATATAAGGGGTATTTTCCAGTTCTTAATAGTGTCCTTTGGTCTTAAGAACGTGCCTGCCGCATTCTTTCATATGATTGACGATGTTCTAGGTGACCTTTATGTTGTAAGTCCAGTTTACCACAATAACAATATTAATGAAAGATTAAGCATTTTGAGGATTTGTGTTTTTAATCTAAATATTTGGTACTGAATGTCAATGAAATTATTATTCATATATAATTAATGAAAAGGATCTGATGATTATTTTGAATAATTTATTGAGATAATTAAAAATTATTGAGTAGTGAGTTGATGATTAACACCCTTTAGTCAGATTACTATGTTAAATCATTCTTATCAAACATTGGTTAGTTTGTCAAAACTACCAAGGCGTTTTTAACGCTTGTTTCAATGGTAATAGACGTCATCAGGCAACGTGGCTCTAATATATTAGTGTTATGCTCCTTAAATTGTTAAATGATTGCCAAACATTGAGGATTACAGTAATGAAGGATAAGTAAGGCAAAGATACCCGCCAGTATTCAGAAGCTAATACTCTAAGATCAATAATTTCTGTAGAACAATTGATTAATCACCATAAGTAGCTGAGAAGCAGTGCGCCATGTATACTATAAACCCCCCCCAATTTTTTTAATAAAAGCATATCTTAATTTGGTAAAAATTATACTTGTTTAAACATTGATTGTATAGCTAATATTGGGATAAAAGTGCAAAGATTGAATACTCTTGGGTTGTTTAGTTCTTATTTAGATCTCCGCTTAGCTTTGCTTTAAGAATAGGGAAGAGCTCCCTAACAGTTCAAAGATACTCTAAGATGAAGAAGCACCTGTTTAGCGTTAGACCTTTTACTCAACGTGGATTTATGAACAATCAGATTAAGAAATAGTCTTCATACTATTTTGCCCTAGTTTATTCAGTCAATTTAATAAACACAATTTTTCAAGGATCTGATCAGTTAAAATAAGAGATTAAAAGTAAGCTACATTCTTAAGAGTCACACTATAATTTAACAATTGATGCTTTTTAAATGCAATAGTTGAGTTGTCAAAAACTAACTTTATTCAAAAAATGTCTTATAAGAAAAACTACAGAAGCTCTGGATGGAGATGGAGTCTGTCAATCAAAACATGCTTAGCATTTTATCTCAAGATGGCATCATTTCCTTAGTAGAGAGCTTAATTTAAAAGGGAAAAAGTAATCAAACAAGTTGGGAATATGAATAATGACCTTTGTGGAAAAATTGCCTCCTTGAAAAAAGAGGGAAAACTCAACAAGGAAAAATTTATTCCAAAAAATTGTGGATTGGACCAAGAACGCCTCCTATGTGTTCATGAAGAGATGATGAAAATTAATAAGTGTACTGAAGAGTTAGAAAAAACACAAATGCGATTGTGTGCAACTTGAGGCGAACAAAGCTGTTGAGATATTGATAGGACTGGAAAATAAACCCTAAATAGCTACGGCGGATTGGCTAGAACTAGCCGACCACAATCAATAGTGCTTGCATAGTTAAGTGCCTTGGGATAAGGCAATATTGAGTCTGGAGGGTGATTATTGGATAGCCTCCATATAAAGCAATAAGGCAATGTTAACATATGACAAATATTGAATATAACACCTCAAGTTAAGGTGATATGGAATTTAAAAAAGCATACTCTGCCAGAGCCAATAAGAATATGGTGGAACTGAATAGTCTAAGCCAAAGGAGAGGTAACGACTAAATTTGCTGTTATATAAGTGAGATGTGACAATTAAAGAAAGAGGATTATTAATAGGAAAAAGGGAGCAAAGCAGAAGGCATCTGTTAAATATTATGATAAATAAAGTTTTGTGGACCATCTAGTACTAAAAAAAAAGTTTTGTAGCTGGATCTATTTTCTTCAAAATCTTTTAGATCTTTAAGTCGTTTTAGAGGTCAACAATCCTCAAATCGTCCATCCATTAGTCAGTGGTTTTTACCTTGTGAAACTCTTATGATGTATTCCAAAGATATCACTAAAATATAACAGTGGTGCTTACTACAGGGGATTCTACTGGTTTGTGCTAAAGTAGCTGATAGGTTGTTAAGGAGGTGCTAGGATGTGCCACCAGTTTGGCTGGGGAGGGAAGGAGCATTTTAGGGTGACCCCAAACTGTTTTTGTGTTCCAGCAGTTGTTGTTGGTGGGGAGGGGCAAACCCTGGATGCCCCCTCATACTCTGAGGCTGAAAAGTGGAGGAATATTATCTGATTAAGTGGGGGGAAATGTCAGAATTTTGACCAGATGGATTTCTCCAATCATTTATTGATATTTAGGATGAATTGTCCAATCCCAGCGGAATGGCTCATCAACTGAATTTTGTGCTGTTGTACGATTGCTTGATATTTTCTCCACAATTTAGTTTGACTGAATCTAGTATTCCTCTGAGATTGGGAAGTTAATTTCAGATAGGGCCATTCATCGGCCCAAATTCTTATACAGATCACTGGCAAGTAGTAGCAAAGTATGATCCATTTCAACTTATTTAAGTAAAAACTTGGCGAAACCTGACAATCCCAAGTTTGGGGCAGCCAAGGTTGTTTCTGACGCCACATATATATTAAATCAACTATTGCCAGAAAAAGGTGATTTTCTGAATAATTGACAAGCATAGTCAAAACATGTCCTTGGTAAGAAGCCTAGATTACTTGAGTTACTCAAGCGACTAAAGATGTTTCTGACGCATAATTACTAAGTTTTATCCCAATTTTGTATATATTATAATATCAATTATACAGATCACTGATGACTTATAGTTGAAGATGATCCAATTGGTTTAGATATCTAATCCCAGCGGAATCTGATGATTTTGCTTTTGAGCCTGCCAGAAAACTTTAATATCTCATTTATACATATAACTATCGCCTGAATAAGAAGATTCCCTGAATGATAAATCAGGAGAGTTGAGATATGTTGTTGGCAAGAATCCAAGATATCCTGAGTTACCTGAGCAGCTGAAGAGGATTCTGGTGCATTATTACTAAGTCAAATCCATTTTTTATTAATTTTATATAATGATTAACATGGCTCACCAGCGACTTAATGTTGAGGATGAGCCAAAAATAATATTTGGATAGAAAAAGGATGGGGCGAGAGGGTCAACGCCAGGAAGAGAGTATGCAGTGAGAAGATCGAGTGTGTGTGGTTGTCTGGAAGATCCAGCAATGAGCCAAAAGGTCAGTGATGGGTGCTGTAGCCCTTTTTTACATATAAATACCTGGCGCTTCCCTTTCATTAAACATCTTACTTTTCCTAATATCCCTTTTGATTTGAGAATAGATTTATTGTTTTTTATTTGTTTAGGCTGAGGGATCCTTAAATGGTGTGGGTGACAAGCCAAGGGGTTATACAGCGCTTCTGATCTTGTCATCTAGAAATGATATGGTAAGGGTTGACCAGTCTTCATAATGGTTGTCCTGCTGACCAGCAAAGCCCACCATCACTGGAAAAGCAATTTTTTTACAAAAGCTGATGAAAATACCTGCAAAACTTTAGTTGAGAAGACAATCTTACCCCAAATTATGCCTAAATATCTTCTGGCATGTCAGAAAAAATATTAGCCATACCTATGGTTAATTGAGTCATTGGGCAGGACTCTCCTGTTAGTGGATTGACCAAAGAGCTTTAAATACACCAAAATTGCCCCCTTTCACTGGGGTCTAACGCTTAGTTTTTACATCTCTTTGAGATGACAATAAACGGTTCGTGAAGACCATCAGAAAGTGGTGAGTTTAATGAACAGTATCAGCACCGTTTGCAATGATCTGGTGCTACCTCACCTTAATGGGGATAACTGTTCATACGCTGAAGCTAAAGAAGTGATCATGTTTGAATTTGAAAGTCCAAAAAGAATGGCCAATCACAAGCAAGAATTAATTGGCATTCAATTTTAAAAGGTTGAGACCTAGCAAGTTTTACCAATCATTTTTATCAAGAGTCTTTATCCTGGTTGAGGCAAAAATGCTTACTGACTTTGATGTGCACATAGCCATGCAGGCGGCGTTGGCCTTACTGCAAACTGCATTAGATTATAGCAGCAGCACTATTAACTCAAACCATAACCTCAGAGATGGTGGACCATCTGAAGATGCTCAGTGAAACTTTTTAAGCTCTTAACTGAACTCATAAAGTGATCCAGATGAGAAGCCAGAATACTAAATTCTCTGCACCATCAAAGGAGCCTGAGAGTCAAATTGTAACAGGAATAAATATGAAGGTCAAAAATGAGTGGACAAAACATCATTTCACCGTTTTCATTGTAGGAAACTTGGCCATCTAATTTCCCAGAATTGGTACAAAAAGCCAAAGGATAAAGTTAATCTCGTTCATACCAAGGAATAGGAAGCCGGTTCAGAGTTAGGAAAAAGACCAGCAGTCTTAACAAGGGATGTTCAAGTTTTCTTTTAAACTTTTCCCACTTGATATTATGAATGACAATATTAACATCTCTTATCTATTTGTGGAAGATGATGCTCCTGATCCATTCCATCAGGTGTTCAACTTGGATGTCAACGCAAATACCCAAGCCAAAGAAAAGGGGATTGACCCTAAAATTGTTAAGGAGGTTGCTTGACCATACACACAACAGTTAGAAGAGAAATTTAGATTCGCCATAAGCCCTGAGGATTTAGTTAAAATAAAGTTGAATAAGAGGAACGTTTCCTTACCTATACGCGCAATCAAGGTGTATTTTTCTGATTTATCTGATCAAATAATTCACATTTTTGACTTAGTGAATAATACTGATATCCATTCAGTAAATACCTAAGCGCAGTACTTTGAGTGTACCTATGCTGATACTTCAGTCAATAGGACAAGATTATGAGAAATAATTGATATTGGAGCGCCAATTAATACAGTTTCCACTAAATTAATGATATGAATAGATTTTTCACCAGATTTGAAGCATTGAAAAGAGTGTAGAATGTCCAGCCCATATATTACCATATCATGTGAAGCCTTTAATGTGCTAACAATTAAGTTAGGACACTGGCTATATCTACTCCCACTATAATTTTGGCCAATCTGAATTATGATATACTCATTGGGAAAGACTTTCTGAGGAATTATAGGGTGAATTTCTAATTAAAAAAATAGCACTCTGACAATACTAAGGCAGATGATGCCTTTGGTGTATAAGTGGGTTGGGGAAACCCCGCAGACAAAAAGGATTGATCTTGTCAACCTGACTTAAAAAAATGGCATTATACCCATTCAATTAAGCTTAGTTGGATGGAAACTGAAGTAACACCATGGAAATCTTAAAATTTTCGGAATACCTTTAAGGGCAAATGAAATGAACGCTACTCAACTGGGAACTCAAGTTGTAATTAACACGGGGTTAGAAATCAAAAATCAGAAATAGCTATATGGGGTAGTCATATGCCCATGGAGTAAATTAATAGTTGAGCTATGCATGGTAGCCAGGAATCATTATTTCAGGTCATGGAGAAGTAAGAGTACTCTAAGAAAATTGAAAAAAACCAATGAAAATAGACAAAATTGGATTATTTGTGTATCTGCTCCTGATAAAGGAACTTAGTGAATCTCAAAATTTTGGGTCGCTATCTGAAATGGGATTACTAGCAGAAACTTTTGTTTGCCCAAGGTTTAGTGGATCATGAGCAGCTAACTAATTTTCCAAACATCATCAAGAAGATGTGCTCCGATTATTCAAAAATACCAGAAGATATTTGCTCAAAATGACCACAACTTAGGATTTATAAAAAATATAACCCACAAAGTCAATACTGGGGAATATCCGCCATTAAGGATGAGACCTGTTCATAGGTTAAACGCTGATGAAGCTGAGGTTAGCGAAGAAATCAGCAAGCTAGTAGAGCATGGGCTCCTCGTTCTGTCATTGAGTCATAGGCAAGTCTGATCATCCTGGTGAAAAAGAATGACAGATCAAGTAAAGTAGTGGTCACTTATCACAAATGAATAAGTCATTAAGAAAGACTCCTATCTACTACCACAAATTATTGATGCACTCATTATCTGAGGGAAGCAAAGTAAATATTATCTATGGACCTGAATTTGGGATATTGCAAACCAAAGTGTCAAAGGAAGATCAAAAAAGTGTGCGATAATTATAATTCAAGGCTTGTATCAGCTGATTAAAATGCCCCAAGGATTACGCAATGTTCCAGCAGTATTCGAGTAGGCCATGTATTTAATACTAGGTGATTTAAACTAATCCTGATTCTGGAATATTAATAGAATATCAACTTCTTTATAAAAACTTTTACTGATCAATCAAAGCATTTGGAGAAAGTATCAAAGAGATTGGCAATGGCAAATCTGAAAATAAGCTGAGAAAATGCCATTTCTTTAATAAGGAGCTCAAACATTTAGGGTTTTTTAAACGTGATGGATTACAGCCACAGCCAATGAAGATAGAAGCCATCAAATGGATATCAATTTAAAAAAACAATTGTAATATTCAAGTCTTTCTGGGGATGGGCAAAACTATCGCAGATTCATCAAGGATTTCAATGGAATTGCTGAGCCATTATTCCACCTATTAAAGGATCTTAAATAAGGATTTGTCTGAAAGATGGAGCCCAGAATTTGTTCAATAAGCCTCAAAACTACCTCATAGTATCCCAATGCTGTTTTACCTGAATTTTAATAGTAAATTCATAATTCAAACAGATGAATCATTAATGGCAATTGGCGCCATTCTAAGTCAATTGGATGACAAGGGAGAAGAAAATCTGGTAGTTTATGTGATCTGAAACTTATCACCAGCTGAAAGAAACTATACTATCAAAGGGTTAAGTGCCTAGCAGTAATCCACTCCTAAAAACAATTTTGGATACATACATGGGATGCACTTTAAAGTCTTAACTGATCACTCATCCCTGCGTTGGCTTCATAACTTGATGGAACCAGAGGGCCAACTGGCACGTTGGGCTTTAAAGTAAAAACTATATAACTTTAAATTATCCATAGAGCAGTAGTAATGCATCAGAATGATGAAAGGATGTCACAATTGCCAGTTGTTCAAGTCATATATCATCAGGCTGATGAGTTTATTCAATTTTAAATTTTAAATTTTAAACTTGAAATTTTAATTTTATTTGTGGAAGGCCGACCAGGTGACAGACACTTCTGAAAAATAAACTAACAAAAGGAACATCAGCAAGAGGAGGGCACCCCCAGATAAGCAAACGCTATCTCCTGTTGCCAGAGGGAACACTAAGAAAAGGAAGGGGGTTACGTGTGTAAGGTCTTGCGCCACTATTGAGCACGTATGCAGGAAGAGGTCTGAAGCGATGAACCACACTGGATACCAGGATGAAACCAACTGGCGGCGATGGGGTGGTAGGTAACCAATCATTCAAGCTTCAAAGTGGTCCACAAGGTGCAACTGGAACCAGCGTGCAGCTTCCTGGAGGGTGGGAGTAGAGCCTGAGATAGCATCCAAGACCACCGTGTGGATAGTCCACATAGTGATTGTGATCACTAAGGCATGGAGGGAAGGAGGTATAGGAGAAACTAAGGACAATGCGAAGATGTCCTAAGACAGGCTGAGAAGCTGTGCCTGATCCAGGCGAAGGAGATGCTAAACCTCCTGCCAGATCGCTTTTGAGGGAGGGCACTCTTCCAGGCGTTTAACCAAAGTCACATATTGGCCACAACTGACACAAGATGAGTGTAAAGCGTCAGAGCGCTCAGCTGTATTATACCCATTTCAAGCAATGCCACACATGGGAATGAATATGCGGCTGCAGAAGAGGGTAGTGGGCATACTTCCAAATGCCTTTCTGGGTATTGAGGGAGTAGGGGATGTCCAACATGTCGTGGTATTCCAACCTGGCTATGATTGGGGATCTCATGGGTATTACTTCGTTCAGAATGGGTTGGCCACGTACTTCTTGGGTGAACAGAGGATTAGAGCGCCCCCTCTGGACGGTGTGCCCACTGACATGAACTCTCCACTCAGCGATCTGCATTGAGAGAAAATTCTTTTGAAGTGGGGCGACGTACCATGTGGGCACGCAGCAAAAGGGTGTGAGTCAAGGTACTTTAACAAAGAATGGGGGTGAATAGGATTGCTGAGGCCCAAGGCGCGGGAGAAGTTGGAGTAGGTCGCATGGGACCAGTGCTGGGCTGAGACTATTGGGTTGGTGGCTGCAGCGATCCAGGTGCCAAGAATTTTGGCTTCGTGGATCTTATAGTTGAGCAGGCCCATACCAACACTATACTGAGGGCCAAACATGACATCCAAGTGCACTGGCGGTGGGCGGCCTAACCAAAGCCACCCTTGCAGAAGGGCGTATAATGATCTTAAGAAACAAGGGGAAAATGCGATGGCATGGGCCACAAATCAAACTTTAAAAAGGATCATAGAGTTGGCTAGCACTACACTGCCTTTAAGGAAGGTCTGGTGGGCTTTGAGGGAAGCTATGCGTTTTGTAACGTTGTCTAGGATATGATGCTCCATCAAGGTTGAGGCGTACCCTCCCGCCTCCAGCCACACCCCCAAATGGTGGACTGGGCCACCTGTGGGGCTTGGCACAAAGGGAAGCACAAGTGGGGAGGTGTGGGGTGGACAGGTAAAGCGATCCCGTGAGCAAGTTTTTAAAGCATGTAGAAAGCGGGCGCTGAGGACCAGGGGGCTTAATTCTGACCAATTAGAACAATTTTGGTTTTGGAGGCATTACGTGCAGCGTTACTTACCCTGGAGAAAACCTGGATAGTAGCTTCAAGCGTGCGTGCATCATGATTTTTAGACACCTTAACAACATAATCTTCAGCAAATAACATCTTGACTGGTGCTTGGCCTTGCACATGGACACCAGTAAGGCCGGCATTTACATTGCAAAGAAGCATGTCAAGGCTGAAGTCATACAATAGTGGGCTTATAGGGTCCCCTTGGCGTAGGCCCCTTTGAGGGCAAAATACATCCGTGAGGAAGCCAGGACACGCATAGCCATTGTGGAAGATTTTGTGAGCAACATCACCCAATTAATGAAGCAATAGGGGAGGTGAGATTTGTGGAGGCAGGCTCTGAGGTAATACCAGTTGACTCTATCATAGGCTTCTGCTGGTCTAAAAAAGTGCTCCAGAAGCCGTGGATTGGCGGACATTGGCCACAGTGTGTATGTTGTCCCAAATAGACCTTTTGGGGATAAAACCATATTGCTCATGGAAAATGAGATCAGAGGCAACTAACCCTAGGCGTTTTGCCAGGATTTTTGTGAAGATTTTAGCGTCTGTAAGAGTGAGTGAATTGAGGCACCAGTTGGCCAAGTCCAGCTTATCCCCTTTCTTGTAGTACGTTATCATGAAAGCCTCTTGTCCTCCAGGGAGGAGGCGAGTTTTCATAAGGCATTGGTTCATTGAGGCAAGCAGAAAGGAGGAAAAATATTTGAAATATTTCTTATATAACTTATAAGGAATCCTATCTAGACCTGTGCATTTCCAGTATGGCGCACCGCAAATGACAGACCAGAGTTCATCCTGGAAAATCAGTTTCATCAACTCTGGATAATGGGAAATGGTGCAGATATGTGCACATTTGTGAGAATTGTCCACTTCAGACAGTTGAACAATATTGGAGTGATACAATATGGTTTAATAATTTTGTAATGTGATTTCCACTTTGGCTGGATTATCTGCAACGGAGTGGTCTGGCCTTTGCACCTGTGTGAAGGCCAAGCTCTGGCATAATGCGAAGAATTTTTTAAAAAAGATTTTGGAAAACATGTCGCCCACTGATATATGCTTTGCTTTATACTGAACACAAACCTGATATTTGTGTTGTATTTATAGCGCGTTGAGGCAAGCAGACACTTCTGCCCACTTATGACCTCAAGCTGGGCTGTAGCCTGCCACTGGGACATTGGATTCCATATGGTCACTTCTTCCAGCGTGTGCATTATGACTGTCGAGGCAGCCCATGAGCAACGTGATGAGATGTGGCAAGTCTGGCGGATGGTGTTCAATTTGAAGGTTGACCAGGTGGAAAGTGGGTCCGCACATAATGGTGTGGTAAACTCCAGAGCCAAGGTCTCGGTGTCCACCCATGAGGAAAACCTGGAGGATGTGATCTTGGCTGAACATAGTTTGCACTACTTCGGCGCCTGTGCTGCTGGATTGGACAAAGAGAAGGAAACTTATACCATCCTGTGGTCAGATAAATTGATTTTTGTCATTGTAAAGTGGGAAACTTGGGATTAATTTCAATGGTGCAAGAATAAGGTCAATGTGGGACACAGACCTCAGCTTACTGTTGTGCACATGAAGCAAGACATGTTAGGGAGTAGCGGTGCATGATATGGCAGAGCATTGAAAAGCCTCATGGTGGCTTTAGAATGAAAATTTCTACATGTCCCTGCGGGTGTGTAGGCAACGAGGGCCAGCAGTCTGTGGCTGGGTTGGTCCAGCAGTTCATGTCGCCAACAACAAATGGGTTGGGGTGTTGTGGGAGGGAATTGACACCCAAGAAGAATTCTTTAATGATATTGTGCACAGGTTGGGGTGTAAATGTCAATGACATCATGCACTTCATCATCATCTTATGAAAAGGAGACAGCAAGGACACAGCAGTCGAGGTACAACTTTGATGAAATAAATTTTAAATTAAAGGTCACTCAAAAAAGCACCCCACAGTGCGGTGACCAAAAGCAAAGGCAAGGGAGGAGCATGGTTGCCATGTGTCCTCTGCACCGCGCAGACAGTGGGTTACCTGAATGGCTAGGATGTCCATGGGTAAATTGTTTTTAAAAAAGCAGTTTCCTAGCCTAGGATGGCGAGTCTTTTGAGTCCAGCAATGTTCAATGTCCCTATAGTAAAGGCTCCCACCATTGCACCTTAGGTGTGAGGGGAAGGGCATCTGTGCCCTTCAGCCTTCTCTTTTTCAGCATGTTGCTGTATGGCATCATGGGTATTCTGTGCTACGGAGTAAGGTTTGTTATGGGTAGCTTTAGCAGTAGACTTGATGTTAACTTTTGCCTTCTCAACATATCTCCCTTGGATGGTTTTGTTTTTTGGGTAGTGTGCACCTGCAGTGCACCATCGCCTGTTGACAAAATTTTTGGATTTATATTGGTGGGTGACATGGTTTCATTAGAGGCTTGATGGCATTAGGAGAGTTATCACAATTTTAATATGACTGGATGATAAGCCTTAAGTCAATATGGTGAGATGAATGGAATCCATGGAAATCAAACTGGTAATGGTAATTTAAGCGCTTTTAAAATGAGGCGATATTGGGATTAATGGGTTTTATTGGATATAAAGAATTATTAATGGTTCACCTCTCAATAAGGTGATGTTGACATTTGACGCTTACAACTTAAATCGCCTACAATTAAGATGATAGCAAATTTGAGAATAGCCAGCTGAAATGAGTATCAGTGGAACTGAATAGGCCAAGCTACGAGAGTGATATCATCCAAGCCGCTGTAATATAAGCGAGATGGGTGATCAAGAGGAGGTTCGTTGGTTAATAGGAAGAAAAGAGAAGATAGAAGAGGATCAAAGGAAAGTTTAAGATTTAAATAAATTATTATAGTGGGAGCAAGTGCCCCATAGTTTTTATTATTAAACGTTTATTTTGTTATTACCAAAGGCCATGATCATCATATCATTGGTCTTATCGCTCATTGGGCTAAACCCTGTTCAAAAGTCTTTTGGCGCATCTCCAGGATTCTGCCAAATTATAACAGTGGTGCACACTACAGGGGGCCCATTGATAATTAACAAAATAATAAAATTCAAGTCGCCTGCGATGTCTCACCTAGGTTGCTTTGAAAAGAGATCTGCATGACACCATAGGACTGTTGCATATGAAGAATTAAAACTTGCATTGGACACAGTGCTCAAAAGACAAGAAGAGCTGCTCCAGGAAGTTTCCTGTGCTCAGCTGTCACCTTTTGATTGCAAAGGCAATATTTATGGATTCTTTTGATGATTTGAGTTTGTGACTGAAGGTGCCTCGGACTAGCGCAGGGCGAAACTGTTAATCTCCACCTTCGATGTTGGAAGTGCTGATCAAGTTGTTTTTTACCTTCCAGAGAGTTACATTACTTACTAAGAAGTTAAGGAGACGAAGATACGGTTATTTAGCGGAAAAACAAAGATGTCTCAGTGGAAAGCCGAGTTTCTGACCATTGGGTTTCAACAAAATGAGAGTCTTAAACATTCGCTGAGCAATTTATGATGGAAGCTATGTGTTGATTGGGGCTAAGATCTAGCCAAAGATGACGTATGCAATGCAATGGCCTCTGCGGTGAAGCCATATCCTGAGCTATACAATGTTATGGCCTCATTGTTAGAAGATGTACCTCTCCTTAAACTTGTTCAGTTTGTACGCCGGTTAGCTGTAAATTTACCTCCACCCAATATTGAGCGGGTTCACACTGTCACCAAGGCCTACCCTAACCATGGGGAGGAAAGCAACCCATCGATGCAGATTATGCCAGGCTACTCCCCACAGCTCACCATTTGTCCCAGAACTACTGAGCAACAACTGCCTGACTACTGCTTCGACCCTAACTATGCTGTTTGACAGCCAGCAGTCTACCAATGGTGGTCTGGTTACGCCGATCATCTTTTGGAATAACTTTCCAAGTGAGCCAACTTATATTAAGCACTGATGTAGGCCCTATGGAGTAAGTTGCTTTAATTGTGGTCGCAACAGGCACATGGGATGATGGTGCCCCGATCAACAGATCCCTTGCATACAACAGGATTGAGGTTATCAAGGAAAATTCAAGGTGGAGTAGAGATGGGACTCTCCACTTCCGCTATCTTGAAAATATACGTCCCCCCTGAATCCATTGTATTGAAGGAAGTAGAAGTCCCCAATTTGATGATACATTCCTCTACTAACAGTCAGTTGGGGAAGTAAATGTGCTGACCTAAGCACAATACAAAAATATGGCTGACCCAGGGTTTCTGGAGCGGCCAAAGCCTTACGCATGCCAAATGTTTGACCAAAACCTTTCAGACCAGCTAGAACAATCAGCGGATGCATTGTCTCTAAGAGGAGTAGAGGTCTCCTTTCCAGTGGATGCTATTATAGCATAATACCTCAAAGTCAGTGTGGGTACTATAGGGTTCCTGGGAAAACGTGAACCTCTGAATGTACATGTAGTAAATAACAGTCATTCATCATAGTTGGAGTGCACTTATTGTGACGTGGTGGTAGCAAGAACCCGCGTACGAGCTATAGTTGATATGGGCACTCATGTTAACATTGTCTCCACTAAGCTGGTGGCAAAGTTAGATTTAAAACCCGACATAGAACATAGGATGGTGTACGGGAATGCAGGAACGGAAACCACGTTCTCTGAGGGAGCGTATAGTGCACTTCCCTTGCGGTTTGGATCTGTTGTTATTATGGCCCCAGTGGTAGTTTTACCAAATAGCCACTATGATCTACTGATTGCGACTGCATTTATGTGACACTATGGGGCTGTCGTTGACATGATAGAAGAGACTCTAGCCATCCTGGGACAACGGATTCCCATCTATTTTACTTCCAGGGGAGTTTCAGATGAACCAATCCGCTCTCGTCAAATTAATCTCGCTTATAGCGATGGTGTAATACATGTAAAATATTGGTGGATTTAGTGGAGGACTCAAATACTCCCAACCAGATCTACGAGTACAAAGGGATTCCACTGCAAGCTGAAAACGCTTTTACTATCCCTTATGGGCATCAGATCATAATTTGAACAGATCTTGAAATTGATATACCGGGTGGTCTGTATGGAGAGGTTGTGGGGCCCTATCACCAAACATGACTTAAACCTCATGTGGCTCCTAGGTTACTGTTACCCAGGCAGGGGGAAGTAAATTTGTTGGTAGCCAATCTGCAAAAGGAAGTGATGAAGGTTCAGCGGAACCAAGTGGTAGCCTACCTGCATATAATCCCAATGGATGAGGTCCACCATATACATGACTTTGGTTCATAAGAAGATCTTGGCTTGCCTTTAAAAACCACCTTCAGTGTAATGACTGTGGTTCCTCGGGAGGCGCTGTCTGGTCTATCAGAAAATCAGAAGGACAGGGTGATGGATTTGTTTGAGAAATATCGCAGCATTTTTGCAACTTATGACCCTGACTTGGGTTGCGCTTGCAGGGTCATGCATTGGGTGGACACGGGAGACCACCCCCTATCAGGTATGACCTATCAGACAATCAAAGGCAGCAGAAGAAGTTGTATCTGCAGAAATAGATATATTGGTGGAACAGGGAATGTTGGAACCATCTGTCAGACATTATCCCTTTTTGATGTAAGACAAAGAATGTTGGAGGTATTAGTGCTCTTGAATCTGCCACCATGATTGGCCCATCACCTGCCCAATTTTTAGATAATATTGTGGATATCAACGATATGTGCACCTACAGTGAAAAGACCTTAGTGGATTCTCGGTGGAATCCTAGCAACTGGAATAATACAATTTATCACAAAAATCGGCTTAAAAAGGTATTAATTGATAATATGATTACTCTGACTCCTCGGTCAAATATGAGGAGTATAATATCGCACAGATCTGAACCTCCACAAGGCAAGAAGATTTTTACCCATCAATGATTGGGTGCGAATTAACTAATCATTACAATCTGAGTCTAACCACCACTGAGGTGCAAAGATTTTACTCGAGGATGATAGGGTAAAATTAACCAATCATTACCATCCAAGTCTGACCACCGCTGAGGTGCGAAAATTTTACTCAACAATGATAGGGTAGAAATTAACCAATCATTACCACATGAGTTTGACCACTGCTGAGGTGAAAAGATTTTACTTGTTGCTGATTGGATACAATTCATCAAATCATTACCGCATGGGTCAGTTTTGCCTCCAAAAAAATTTTATCTTTGATCTGATAGGCCAAAAGCCTATATTTCCTAATTTAGATAACTGAGATTTGCATTCTTTTGCCTCAAATACCCCTGGTCTCAACATTCAAACTAATTTAAATAGGAAAAGCTAGTATTGAGAAAGGGATCTTTCCTGGTTTTGCCCTATCTGAATAACAATAAACATAAAAAAACTTTAACAAGTGTTATTTATTACTTTAATATAAAGTAAATATCTCACTTTAATAAATTATTTGTGGCATCCATTGGCAGATCCCACACCATCAAAGAGTCCCTGGGCATCTCTGGTGCTTATTGTAAAAAAGAAAGAGGGCTCCAATCTGGTAGTAATTAATTATTGGAAGCTTAATAGCATTTGCAAAAATTGATTCATACCCGCTTCCATGAATCAATGATGCTTTAGATCGGTTAGGTGGAGCCAAGTATTTTTGGCTATGGACTTGATATCAGGGTACTGGCAGATGAGTTGCCAGTGGTGGAGCAAGGAAAGTGCGCTATAATTACCTCAAAGGGATTGTTCAAGCCTACACGTATGTTACAGGGTTTGTGCAATGCCCCAGTTACATTCCAGCAGGCTATGGACACTATTTTGGGTGACTTAAAGCTGTCTTGCATTCTTGTCTACCTTGACAATATCAACGTAAATTCGCGGACATTCACAGAGCATCTTGGACACCTGGAGCAAGTATTCCGCCGCCTAACTGAAGCTAATATCAAGATTAAGCCCCAAAAGTGTCACTATTTTAAGGAACAGTTGGAATACCTCAGCTTTGTGGTAGACTCCAAAGGGCTTAGTCCACAGCCAGCTAAGGTGGAAGCCATCCACCAGATGACTCAGCCAAGTAATAAGCGGGATATCCAGGTGTTCTTGGGGATGATCAGTTACTATGGGTGGTTCATTTCCAACTTCAGCTGTATTGGGGCTCCACTCTTTGAGCTGCTTAAGAAAATGCTGTCTTCAACTGGATGGATCGATGTCAAACCACTTTTAATGTATTATGAACCGCGTTGGCTAGCGCCTCTGTTTTGCAATACCCCAATTTTAAAAAAACAGTTTGTTGTGCAAACGGACGCCTTGCTTTCTGCTGTAGGGGCTGTGTTGTCCCAAAAAGATGATGATGGTGTGGAGCACCCCATTGCATATTGCAGCCACAGTTTAATTGGCCCTGAACGGAATTGCACTGTGACCAAGTGGGAGTGTTTAGCGGTAATCTATGCATATAAACAATTTTGGGTCTACCTCCATGGGGTGAAATTCAAAGTGGTAATGGATCATGCCTCCTTGCGTAGGCTACAGAATCTGCGGGAACCTGAAGGGCGGCTTGCGTGATGGGCTTTGAAGCTCCAAGCATACAATTTTGAGTTCATGCATTGGCCCAGGGAAAAGCATCAGAATGCAGATTGTCTTTCCCAATTACCCATGTTCGCCATTACAGCGGATGTGGCGGACATCATGTACAAAAAATGATTGTGGGCAAAAATCACGATGAGCCGCCACCCATGATCAAAAGTGCTGGATGGGCTTAGGCAGGATACCTTCTTGCGTGATGGGGAATTAAATAAGTGGATTGGGAAATCAACGCTGAGTTTCCCAAAACCCTCTTCCTGGCCTGCAATAATTATGGATGCCCATAAAGTGGTAGGTCATGGAGGATTGAAAAGAACGCTGGTGTATTTGTGACCCCACTACTATTGGGAAAGTGTGAACTATGATTTGCTCGAGATGGTTGGTTGTTCCCATCAGTGCCAAATGGAGAAGCCATACCACCAAAAGACCACATACCAGCTAGTTAAGCCTCAGTTCGCATGGCATACCATTTCATTAGATGCGGTGGGGCCGCTGCCAACTGGCGCAAACTTCTCCAAATATATAATAGTAGCTATCACCATTTGACAAGATTGGTGAAAGTGAGGGCTATCAAGGCTTTGGGGGCTGTCACTACCGCCAAGTTCATCCTGAAAGTGCATCATACAGTGCCATGTTTGTCTGCAATTTATCTTAACAGACATTGGAACCATTTTCACATCCCATATATTGACCAAATTGAACGAGCTCATGGCAATTTGCGGGGTTTTAACTACCCCCTACCACCCTGAATCTAACAGTATGGTGGAATGGGTCAATGGGACCTTAGTAAATATTCTACACAAGCTCATAAATGAGCAGCCGTCAGACTGGAGCACCCTTTTATCTACTGCTGTCTTTGTGTACAATATCAGCTACCACTCAGCAACTGGTAAGAGTCCATTTCAATTGCTCTATGGATGACATCCAGCGTTGCCTGTATTTCTTTACTCCTGCATTGAGGATACTAGTGGAGTCGAACCCCACCAATATTTATCCACCTTAACAAACACGCTGATCAAGCTCCAAACTGAGGCATATTCTACCAGTCATGCCAAGAAGATTTGGGATCATGCAGCTGAACAATGTAGACACCACAGTCTTCCACAGTTTAGGGTAGGGGAATTGGTCCTGTTTCATGACCAACATGAGTTCAGAAGAAGGAACTAGCTTGCCAGCATATGGAGAGGACCATTCAAGATCATAGAGTAAACTGGGGTTGACTCCTACACCATTAAGGAACCTGTAGGGGGTCAAATTATTAACTGGGTACACGTGAAGTTCCTCTAACCATACAAACAATAAGAGCCTTATCATCCAGTCAAGGAGGGGTGCTGCCACAATTTAAATATGACTGGATGATAAGCCCTAAGTTAATATGGCGAGATGAATGTTTTCCGTGGGAATCAAACTGGTAATGGTAATTCAAGCGCTTTGAAATGAGGCGATATTGGGATTAATGGGCTTTATTGGATATAACAATTTATTATTGGTTCGCCTCTAAATAAGGCAATGTCAAAATTTGACGCTTACAACTTAAATCTCCTACAACTAAGGCGATAGCAAATTTGAGAATAACCAGCTGAAATGAGTATTTGTGGAACTGAATAGGCCAAGCTACAAGAGTGGTATTGTCTAAGCCACTGTAATATAAGCGAGATGGGCGATCAAGAGGAGGGTCGTTGGTTAATAGGAAGAAAAGAGAAGATAGAAGAGGATCAAAGGAAAGTTTAAGATTTAAATAAATTATTATAGTGGGAGCAAGTGCCCCATAGTTTTTATTATTAAACGTTTATTTTGTTATTACCAAAGGCCACGATCATCATATCATTGGTCTTATTTCTCAGTGGACTAAACCTTATGCAAACGTCTTATGGCGCATCTCTAGGATTCTGCCAAATTACAACAAGGGTAAATATGATTCACCCACTGGGTCATCAGCTTGGGTTGCCCAATCTGATTGGTGGAGGGATTTGAAAGCCACTTCTGCAGCGAAAATTTTAAAGTCCTCCTGGGTCTGTGAGGGCAGAATCACTGATGCAGTCATATCCGTTGCCTTGGCTGCCACCTTGTGGGCCTGCTTGGCCTACTTACGCTCCTTCAGGGACACAGGTTTTAATTGAATTTAGCACCCAGGCGCGCCCCACAGGAGGGCTGTGTTGGTGTATATTGCCAGTTTATAGTGGGCTTCTGCACCGCACATTGCTTACAGGATTTATTTGGTTTGAGTAATGCCCTCCTTGGTAGGGCAGGTATGGGCCTTGTGGCCAAAAGCGCTTCAGAAGGTGCATATAGTAGGCGCACTATCCACAGTGACCTGGAATGGGCGGGATTCTTGACCACAATTTTCACAAAAGTGATGTGAGGGATTTGGGTCTTTTCTTCCACTACCCCCATAGATGGGGTGAGAGCAGAAATCACTTTGCCCAATCACAGGTCCAGCATGAGCATAAAGCTCTGCATCTTGAAGGACTTATTCCCCATTTGGTGAGCCAGCCTTCAGGTGGTGCTCCAGTACAGTGCACTTGACTGTAGTAGGTAGGAAGTCGAAGATAACAAAAATTTGGTTGGATTTAGTACAGCGAGTGCACTTTGTTTTGACAACCTATTGACCATCTGGGAGGTCCATCACCCACAATTTTGCGGCTTCATCCACTGCATTTTTGTTTTCAAAACACAATATCCAGCCAACCGCAAGGCATAGAGAGTGGTGTGATGTACACCACATTTGGGGAAGTGTGTGTACATCTCCACAAAACTTTCCCAAAGCACCGTTTGTTGTATATCCAGGAAAGCATGCACCCCATATTCCACTGACAATAGTGGTTGGGAGTGCGGCATATTAATGAACTGGTTGCAGTGCGCTTTTCAGGCCAAAATTTCCAGGGAAATGGTAACCGCCAGTTTTTTACTATTAATTTTATCTATGCCGCCAGATTTGCTGGGGCGTTTACAAAACTTGGTTGATGTGGGGCCTGCACCTGTGCCCTTAACTTTGCTCGCCCAACTGCTACCTGACATTGGGAGCACACTAATCTCCTCAACGAGTTTATCAAACTTACCTAGACTTGAATTTAATATGTTGCAAAAATGTTTGCAACGAGAGAGAAAAGCTTTAATGAGTTTTTTCATAATATGATTATTTGCTAAAATTGGGGATGAACCCCAAGAAATTCAGAATGCGCTACAAAAAAGCAATTAAGAAAACTGAGTTTAAAAACAATCCGTATATAATTAATCAAGGTAAAACAGTTTATGTTTCCTAAACTGTCAGAACAAGCGAAATCATCAGAGCCACATATAAAGGTCATTGGCCATGCTGGTCTAAAGAGGATTATGAATCATATTTTCTAGTATTACTACTGGGAATTGATTAAAAATGATGTCCTGGACTATTTAGTCTTCTGTGTGGAGTGCCAACTACACAAGCTGCACAATAACGTTGTGGAAAATAGGCTAGTGCGCCCTGGTTCTGCGTGGAACACGGTGCTCATAGATGTTATAGGACCATTGAGTGTCAATACTGGGGCGTAAATTACATAATTATCACAATAGACTATCTATCCAGATGGGCCAAAATGTAAGCCCTTAGCAGAGTGGATTAAATGCGCATGGTGAAGTTAATTTTGGACCAAGTATCTATTGGCTTGAATTCCCTCAAGTTATTTTAAGTGACACCAGGACCAATTTTACTTCACATGTGATTCCCAGGTTGAGTAACCTAATGGGAATATGAGTAGCTGTGTCCATTCCCTACATCTCAGAAATGAATGTGATGTTGGACAAAGGAAACGCAACTCTATTTGCCACACCACAAAAATTAGTCTCATGAAAAAACTTCCATTTGAGAAGCATATCTGAGTGCAGTCTTTTCGCCTACAATATCAGTTACCATTTAGCAACTGAAAAACAATGTTTGAGCTTCTATAGGGGCGAAGGTCCGCATTGCTCATTTTGTATTCCACTGTTGAACCAGCTTTAGGATTGAGTGCCAAACAACAAATATCCCGTCTGTCAAACATTTTCCCTCCCAGCTGCAAAATAGAAATGTTTGGGTCAAAATCAGCCAAAAGGGGGAAGTGTTGGCTATTTAAAAGTTCACACTAATATTATAAAGGATTAGATGATAATAAAGATCATATCATTAAAAGACCCTGGCCAATTCTCAGTGAAACCCCACAATAAAAGGTAGCACTATTATGATTACTGAATTGCAAATTAGCATGAAGTTAGTCAGACAAATTGCCCCAACCACACAAGGGAACCTGAGGAGTCCATTGGCAGTTTTTCTTCTGCCACGTCCAATTTCTTTTAAACACTTAAGCGGAAAACCAATCCCTTTTATAGGCGTGACAGAGGTCACCCTAGGAAAATAATTTTAGCTTTAGGATAAGATTAAATCTATTAAATTGTTACTCCATGGGTATGTCCTGCCAAAAAATGACTACCATCTGTCATTCAGCCAAAGTGAATCAAGTTTTCAAGCTTTAGTAGGCTAAATTTGCATATTTCCTTATTTAGACTGTAATAAGCCATCTCAAACTTACTAATGAATTCCCTTTGGCCCGATACCATTCTAATTACTGAATGGTCAGATATCAAGAAGGTTCACATCTTCTTCATATCTTGCGCTGCATTAATAAATAACCATATAAGAACAGCTTTTTTATTAGTGTTATATCTTTAAAAAAATAAACTGTTGTGGAATCCAGTGCGTGAAGCACCTATGAGCAGTAAAGAGATGGATTATTACATTGTCTGGCCAATATCATGATTGAGTTACTTTCTTTGGCATTTGATTTGACGCTGAAGAGGAGAATGAATGCAAATAAAATGGATGAAAAGTTTTGGCCTTGGTTGAAAGAATACCACGTGGGAGATTGGGGATCCTATTGTGACACTCATGAGTATGGGAGAAAAAACAAGCTGGACACCTATGGTTGAGTTCATTCCAATTATTATCAGATCAGTGACTGATGTCTATATGTTTAAAGTTATATGAGTATGGTTGAATAGTCATTAGAGGCCATTTAAATACTTAAAGTATTAAACTTAGGGAAATGATAATATAAAGAGATTAAAAATTGATAAAAAATGATAAAAATATAATAAAAATATAAAAGTTAAAAAATCATATAAAAATTGATTTTTATTTTGACTGCAGAAAATGCTATAGTGTTGTTCCCACCTACTAAGTGAGGAAAAAGGGGGAAATTATGATGGTAACGAGTCCCAATAGTCAGCAGGACTCAGCTCAGGTTGAATTAGGGTCCGCCGTGAGTAATCCCAGGGGTGCAAGTAAAGGATTCAGCAAGGCTGGCTGAGAGGATCCTGAGAATGATGAAAAATCATTGAAACCCATCCTGGGGTTAGTACTGATTGACTAATGAAGAGTAAATGGAACTCCTCCTGAGGTTAGTACAGGTTGAGTGGCAAGACGCCATTAAATTTTTTTGGGTTTGTAATGGTTAATCGGTTCATCTCTCAGCAAGGATGCCCAATATGGTACAAATGTGGCTTGATGTAATGGGACCACTCTCAAGAGATACATCAGCTTTAGCAATCAAGGAGCGGAGTTACAAAAATGAGGATGGCAAGAGCGTTGAATGCAGAAAGAGCTGAGCTCCACTGAAGTTATAAAATTATGATGGCTGAACATGATCATGGCCTGAGGCAGCTTCCATAACTGAGGGTTCTATTTTCTTTTGAATATTATGGTCAAGTTTTGGGATATGTTGGAATTTCAGTTTAACACAATATCCATCTCAATGACAGATTAAGCATATTAAAAAATTGGTATTTCCAATCTCATATATGTCAATGATTGCCTTCTAAATTACTAGTCATATATATTTAATGGAAAGGATATGATGTTTATTTTGATTATTATTTTGTTGGGGATCATCCCTGGAAAATAATGAGCAGAAAATTAATGATTAACACACCTTAGTCAGATTATTATGCTAAATCTTTCTGATCAAATGATTGGGGAGTTTGTCAAAACTTACTAAGGAGTTTTAATGCTTGTTTTAATGGTAGTAGACGTCATCAGGCAACATGGCTATAATAAATTGATGTCCGTCTCTTTACACTATTAAATAATTGCCAAACATTAAGGATTGCACTACTGAAGGATAATCTAGGCAAAGATACTCGCCAGTATTCAGAGGCTAAAACTCTAGGGTCAAAACCTTATTTAAAACAGTTATTAATCTCCATATGCAGCTGAAAAGCTGTGCGCCAAGTGTACTTTAAACCCTCCCAGTATTTCCTAATAAAAGCAGATCTTAAATTTTTAAAAATTTACTTTTTTAAACATTGGTTATATATATTTCTCTTGTGACAAAAGTGCAAGTATTGCATATCCTTAGGTTGTTTAGTTTTTTACAAATATCCGCTTGGCTTAGCTTATAGAGAACAGGGAAGGGTTCCCTACTAGTTTAAAAATACTTTAAGAGGAAGAAGCACCTGTTTTCGTTGGACCTTTTATTTAACATTTCTTTAAGAGAAATCAACTTAAATAATATTCTTCATACTATAATTGCCCTAGTTTATATAGTTAATTTAATCAGCGTAAATTTGTCAAGAATCTATGCAATTTAATAAGAGAGCAAAAGAAGCTACAATATCAAAAGGCACACCGTAATTTTAACATATTGCTTTACCTTTGCGGTGTCATAAATTGATGATATCCTGGTGCAATTTCTACCTCTGACAGCACAAAAAGGAACTGGAAGCGGTGCTGGCTGCACTATAGAAGGCATATTTTTATGTTAAGTCTTCAATGTGAGAGTTTTCAAGGAAGAGGTCACCATCCTGGGTAGCCTGGTACTGAAGGATGAATGCATCATTCCTAAAAGTAAACCTGAAGCCATCTTTTAATGACCCACGCCCATCACTGAGAAGCAGCTTCAGAGTTTCATGGGTGCTTTTATATTCTTAAAGAAAGACTTTTCTGCGCTCTCTCAGCTAGAGACGCTCTTTATTCCCTGAAAAGCAAGTATGTTCCTTTAAATGAACATAGCTTACCAATATGCATTTGATGTAATCAAGGAAGTATCTGTGGCATCTCCAGTTCTCAATGCATCCCAATTCATCAATGCCTGATATAGTTTCATGTGATGCCTCTGCGCTGCGGTGGGGGATGTTTAGCTTCAGAATTACAATGAATGGAGCATCCCGTCGCCTATTTATCATTCACGTTCATATCCCTAGAGCAAATCTGTACTATATCTGAAAAGTAGCTTGCTGTGGTGATATGATCACTCACCCTCTGGTGGTATTATCTTCATGATTTTTGGCATGAAGTGGTTTTCAAGATGGACCACCAGGCTCTAACTTACTCAAGATGCCACAGAAATTGGCGCATTTTCAGGACCAGAGTTTATATTGCAACTTGGGTATGTTCAACTTCATACAAGTTTTTAAGGGGGCTTGAACATCTATCCTGAACCTGTTGAGTTGCAACTAATCCTTGAGTCCAATGGATGAAGAGCGCAGGAGTTGACCACGTTGATTTTTCTTGCCCAAATTTTTCCATTGCTTTTCCCGCAATTTCTGGGCTTTTTGGGCTTCAGCTGTGTCTTTAGTTTCTAGTGTACTGGCTGGCTGGAAATCCAGCCATGGAGGGGATGGAGCTGTTTGACCATCTGGTCCTGCCAGACAACAAGCGAAAGCATTATTTGCTGCAGGAGGATATCTTGTTCAGGAATAGAGTTGGGGTTTTTTCCCAACCTTTTGAGAATTAATCTCTGCTCACTAAAACGTCCCAGTGGTGTGGCACCAGGAAAAATAAAAAAGTGACCTGATTTGGTAAAGCAGACGCTCACCTGGCTGAGTATCTCTAAGGAAATCCATTTTATATCACAAATTGCATGACGTGAACATGAGCAAAGTCTGTTAATTTAGGTAAAAATGGTCTTTTCCATCCCATGCATCAGGCAGAGGCCTGTGGACCTTGTGTCAGTAGACTTCATTGTTGGGCTTACCAGATTATGGCTTAAACGCAATTATGGTAGTCCTAAATTGCTTTACTAGACTCTATCTCTTTATCCCTGCTTGTCAGTAATCATCCCCAATAAAAAATGTCCAAACTATTTGTTCTACATGTCTTTTCCATGTTTGTCCTGCCTCAGGATGTAGTAAGCGTATAGGAGCTTTAATTTATTATTCGTTTTTGGATTGCACTTTTGGCCATCCTGAAAATAAGCTATGCCACTTGTTAGAAGATAAGGATTGCTCACTTGATAATTAGAATCCTGCACGCTTAATCAGGAAGAAGTTCTGCTGAATGATTTTTAATATTGCCAGTGTCTTACAGTATTTTTACTGTTTGGAAACTCACTAGGCGTACTTAAATAGCCCCGAATCTTATGGTCAAATTCAGGCTTAAGTTTCCCTTCATGATTGGGAACTTCTTCCTAGGAAGGTATAGGTACAAGATGGGGTTTTGGCACATCCAGCTTGTTAACACTTCTTCAAAGAAAAGTTTATGATAATAAACTATTAAAAAGTAAAAATAAAATATCTTTATTAGAGAATATCTATTTGATAATTTATCATTAGCACAGGCGACAGTATTTATACCTCTATGGCACCTCCTGGCCACATATAAGCATGCAATTTCACCAGATTGTTTTCCATCTCAGTTTATCTCTTGAAATGATATGACTGATACTATTGCTAGGTTTATTAGTGGCAAAAATACTCTCAAAATTGGGCGGATTAAAGGGACAAAAATTGCAATAAGAACATGTAAGATTTCCCTAGAATCCTCTTGATTTATGTTTTTTCAAACTGCTGAAAAAATACATCTTATGTGAAATTTCTGCATCAATTGAAGTAGATGACATACCCCTAATTGGGACGTTGGTAGCCCCTCTTGATATCACTATGAACTCCCTTTTGGGTAGTCCATGTGCAAGTGTTATTGTGTCAATTACGCAGACCAACATATGATTTCGCCCTAGGGAAGAAAATTGGCTATATTATGTTTATCTTTTGTCTATGGGACTTTTAGATGTTATCTTTGGGTCAATCCCAACTATATTCGTATGTGGAATGCTTGATATTGTTTCTGATATTTGTGACTAATTGCTGAGTTTTGGTGCAGTGATAATCAGCCATAATGCGCGAGTAAATTTGGCCTGAGCTTTTGATAAAGTAATTGATCAAATTGACATTGAGATAAGTAGCTGAGCTAAGTAAATGCAATAGGCTTGAAGTTGAGAATTAGAGTATTGGTTTAAGTATTGGGAGGGTAATTGACCCAATATAATGGTTGTTAAAGGGTTTTTTTGGGTCAACCACTAGAATCTGACATTTCCCCCATTTGATTTGACCATAATCCCTTAGATTCCTGATTAGCCTTCATTGATCTTTGTCTTTTGTTATCTTTGGCCCAAACAGCTGACAACTCTTGAGTTGGATCTTCTTTTTGGTAAATTTTGCCCAAATGCCTGATGATTCTGGAATTGAATTCTCTTCCCATCCTTAAGTGCGAACTAAAGCATTAATTAGGTTAAAATTATACTTTTTTTATTATTTTTATTTTTATATTATATATATGTTCTTCTTAATTGACCTGCTTATTTAAACTTATTAGGAATTTTGCATGAACTCGGTTGTATATATGACCAGTCTTATATCCTTGATTGTGTATATGAACTTAGTTGTCTTCTCAACTACTTTGAATAGCCCTACCCAGATGCAATCTAACTTTTACAATGGGCCTGATCTATGGGTGTTTCAAAATAGTATTCATAGTAACCTTGAATTCAATCATTTTGTAGTGATTTTCTAAGTTCATTTGACGTTGGGCAATTTTCATACTAAAACTGTTGCCAAAATCTTAAGCTTGTAGTTTGATTAAAAAATCTGCAAGCTTCTTAACGTATTGAGGATAATTGTTTTCACTGGGATCCTCTAACACTGAATATAGTGAAGTTTCTAGGACCAGATGTCTTCCATATAGTACTTGAAAAGAGGACATATTGATTGACAAATGCAGGAGATATTGTATGTATACTGCCAAACTTAGTTAAGTACTCCATCTGGATGGTTTGAAAAACTTATTTTCCTGATAATGTTTACCAACGTCCCATTTGCCCGCTCAACTGTACCATTTGTTTTAGGATAACAAGGAGCAGAAAGCACACCTCATAATCACTTTAATTGTTGAGCTTGGTGTTGGGATCTTTGCCCATATTCTAAGCCTGCTAGATTACCAGGAATCTTTAGGGGATAATTCCCTAATGCGATGTGATTTGAAATTGGTTTACTCAGATTCTAGAGTAACTATGTTTGGGGATTTTGGGAAATTCGCCAGGTCATATCTATCAGCGATTGATCTGGATGAAGGCTTAAGATCTTGTTGGGTGGAGTTGCCAACGAAATAGGTGCATCTGATAGTAATTAACTATCAGGTGTACCAATTGGGATTGGTCAAATTTCATCAATGACTAAATAGGAATGAAAGTATTAAGTTTTGAGGCAAGTGATGCTGCCTGCAACTAGCGAATTGATCAGTTGGTTCAAGACGCGCCATAATAGGTAACAAGCTTTATTACCTAAGAGGCGCTAGCCAAAATATGTTTGGTTCACTTGGATTGAGAGGAGAACATTAGAGACACGTTTTCTGACTCTTTCATTTTAGGTCTTGAGGGTGTCCAATAATGGAATCTTAGCCAGGACGGGAAGACCATTGCTGCTGAGATGAGGATGGGAGATTCATTGCAACAGCTGCCATTTCATCAAAGAGGTGTCAATTAAGGATTGGATGACCAAATTCCCAATATAAATTCCCTAGAATTCACTTATAATAAAAAACAAGTTATATAGTACTACAGTGATACAGTTCTATAGTTTTCATCCAGTATAGAGTTTAAGTTATAAATTTTATTCGCTTTTAATTGTTTCATTCGTCTCAAGGATTTTATTACTGTGTGCAATAATTTTGAGGCTCTTTAAGGAAAAGAGTAAAGATCTGAGTGGGGATCTAGAGAAGAAGGATAAATAATAGGGGATTGCTGCCAACTGAGTGTTGAACCAGAGAAACTATCACCAGGGAATCTCAGAGAAGATTGGGGGTCAGTATGAGGGAACGAATCCCTATATCAAGACATCTCAAGTATTTTGAGCGGGAATACTGGCCTAGCGTTGGGCCAAGATCTAAGAATTTTATTTAACTATGAAATATATGTCGTCATACTATTATCAATCAATAATATCAAATACTATACAATGCAAACGAATTGCACAAGAACCAAACCTGTGCAATTAATAAAGTTTATAGGGTTTATTAGCCGATAAAAACAAGACCCAATAAATTTTTACAAATTGGAGCTCACTATAGGGTTAGTTGAGTAAAGAACTTAGTAGGATGTCATATAAAGATGAGTTATGAAAATCGTGGACATAGTTAGCCACCATAAATTAGAAGGCCCTAAACTCAGTGGATCATTGAGAATTTGCAGCTTTGGAAGAATGAGTTGCCAAGATGGAGGAAGGTATCAATAATGTTGCGAGTTTAAGGAATGAGTTACTTGGAAAAGTATCTTCGTTAAAGAAGAAAAAAGAGGACCTAATTCATGAGGTCTTATATCTGAAAACGGAGCAGGAAGTAAATTGCGTTCATTTTAGAAATTTCAGCGCTGATATCAAGTAACAGATCAAGCAAGTCAAGGAGCTAAAAGCTCACAAATGTGATTGTGAGCCATTTATGGAAAGTGATGCTGAAGAAAGAAGTCCTTTTAAGATAATTTGGAAGTCAAATACCCCAAGAAATATGCCACCCTATTTTTCTGCCATTTTGGAGATGACGCCCAAAGTCACTCCCCAAGTGAGGTGAGTGGCAGAACCTATAGAATTGGCTAGAGATAACTCAGAGGAATTTAAGGCAACGCCAAAATTGCCAACGTTCCATCAGGATAACGCCCCAGCATTTTTCTGACTGTTTTTTATGGCCATGTACAGCTACGGTGATCATCAAAAGGCGTTGACAGTCATGAATTGCCTAAACATCAGTTTCAGAACTTAGTGCTACCCCACCTGGAGGGGGACAGCTGGTCTTATGCGGAGGCCAAGGAAGCCATCATGAAGGAATTCAGGAGTCCAACATGCATATTGATGCACAAACAGGAGTTTATGGAATCTAGTTCCATAAAGATAAGTTTTTAGCAAGCCTTGAAGATCAGTTCTAACAGCAGTCACAAATCCTTGTTGGAGTGAAGGTATTGGATGACTTCAATGCCAGAATTGCATTACAAGTGGCCCTTCAGCCCTATCATTATTTAAACCACATGATGTCTTCTGTGTTTACAATGGATTTACTACGTCTCAAATGGTAGATAATTTGAAAAATTTTGGGAGCAATCTTTAATGCCCCAAACAGAAGTTTCAAATCCAATCTCGTGAACAACTTAAATTCCACAAAGGGGAACGAAGGTGCTAAAGAGATGAACAACTGAAATGTGCCAAGGAATAAGCCCAAATAATTCAGACGGATGAATAAGAAATAAAAGGTCTACTAATGCAGTGGGAAGGGAAAATTCGCTGTGCACTTCAAGAAGCCAAAGGATCAAATCAACATGGCTCAAGCAAAAGAGTCTGCTACCACCAAGTAATCGTGAAAATGAGCTGCGGCCTAGATGGAGAACAGTCTAGAGCTGCAGAGAAGCCTGTTCCTCTCAACATCATGAATGAATAAATTGATATAAGTGATCTGGTTATAGACAAAAATCGTCAGGATCAACTGTATCAGATGTCAATTTGGACGTAAACGCAGTGACCAGATCCAGGGCGAAGAGAATTGACCCTGAGATAATCAAGGAAGTTTTTTGGCCATACGCCCAAAAGCAGGTGGACAAAATTTGAGCCGCTGAGTATCCCAAAGAATTATCCAAAGTCTGATTAGATGAGGCAAACCTGTCAATCCCCTCAGCACGATAAAGGGATTGTTTCCTGATTATTGGCACAAATCATTCACACCCTCGATTTGGCTAATAACGCCACTATACACTCAGTAAACACTATCTTAAAATACTCCAAATGTATGTATATTGACATACAAGTGAATCGAGTACAAGTGAGGGCAATTGTTGAAAGTGGAGCACCCATTAACATTGTCTTGACCAAGCTGGTAAAGAGGATGAAGCTCTCTCCTGACTTGGAACACAAGAAGGAGTATGGGAAGCTGGGCCAAATACCACCATCTCATGTGGAGCGTATAGTGCTTTGCCACTATGATTTGGGTCCTTGGTGGTATCTGCGTCAGCAATAGCTTTGGCCAACCAAAACTATGACATTCTGATCTGAATGGAATTTCTACACAAATATTGAGTTATATGTAACTTTGAGGTAATATGTTGACCATATTGGGTCAGAAGTTATCATTGATACTCTAGAAGGATGAAGAAGCTCCACTGAATATGAGAAGCAACTTATCAATTCAATATACAATTATGGCATTGTCCAAATTTCATACCAATTAGTTGGTTGGAAGCAACGAAAAATTCTGACGGAAATCCTAGAGAACTGGGGGAATCCACTAAGGATCAAGAATGAAAAGACCATACCACCAGGATTGAAGATGATAGTCAACACAGAGTTGACATTGGAGATACCTGAGCTGCTGTATGGTGGGGTTAAAAGCCCCTGGAAGAAGTCCAGAGTAGAGCCATGGGTGGCTCCTGGGACAATAATGCTCGGTCATGGATAAGTTTGAGTTCTCCTGGCGAATTTGAGTAAAAAAACCTATGAAGATCAGGAAATATCAGATCATTGAGTTTGTTCATCTAATCAAACGGCCAAATTGAGGAGATTCCATGATTTGGGACTCTCGATGAGATGGGATTAATGGCTGGAGTAACCAAGAGTAACAACCTATTGTTTAATCAAGAGCAACCTGCCGATCTGTTAGAAGGCCAGAAATAGGAGGCGCGCAAATTGTTCAAAAAGTATTGGTAAGTATTCACTCAGGACAACCACAATTTGGGATGTGCAAGAGATGTGATCCACAAGGTTGACATTAAGGAAAATTTGCTGATCAGGATGTGACCGATTTGACAGTCAAAAGTGGCTGAAGTGGTAGTGGAAGATGTAATCAGCAAACTAGGGAAGCATGGGCTTCTAGTTCCATTGTTGAGTCCCTGAGTGAGTCCAATTCTAATCGTGAAGAAAAAGTATGGCTCTAATCAGGTTGTCATCAATTACCAGAAGCTTAATAATGTTACAAAGAAGGATTTGTTTCCCCTACCAAGAATTGATAACGCAATAGATCAATTGTGAGAAGTGAAGTATTTCTCCTCAATGGATCTGATATCAGGATATTGGCAAATAGATTTTCCAAGAGAGGACCATGAAAAATGCGCGATTATTAATGCACAGGGACTATACCAACCAACAAGGATGCCCCAGGGTCTATGAAATCGCCTACAACGTTCCAGAGGGCCATGGACAATATTGAATGACTTGAAGTTGTCATGCGTCCTGATGTACTTGGACAATATCAATGAGCTCAGTAGGACGTTTACTGACCATCTAAATTACTTGGAAGAAGTATTCAAGATAATGTCTACAGCTAAACAGAAGATTAAGCTGAGGAAGTGTCAATTTTTCAATAAAGATTTGTAATATCTGGGATTCGTGATCAACTCTAGTGGATTGTAGCCACAAGCCCAGAAGATAGAAGCCATAGAACGGATGGCTGTGCCAAAGAGTGTCCAAGACATCCAAGTGTTCCTTAGGATGGTCAGATACTACAGAGGATTTAATTGGAACTTTGCCCGAATAGCCAATCCCTTTTCCATCTGTTGAAGGATCCAAAAAAGGGATTTGTATGGAATGAGGAATTGCAGGAATCTTTCAATGAGCTATGCTGGTACCTAATAGATTCTCCAATTTTGAAATATCTGAATCTTGATTGAGAGTTTATTATACTTACTGATGCTTCATTGACAGCAATTGGCACCATACTAAGCCTAGTAGATGAACTTTGGGATGAACATCTGGTGGTGTATGTGAGCCAGACACTCTCAGCTGCTGAGAGGAACTACACCATAACTGAGCATGAATTGCTTGTGGCATTTACGCCTGTAAGCAGTTTTGGGTGTACATCCATGGAACATACATTAAAGTGATAACAGATCACTCTCAATTGTGTTGGCTCCATATGTTGAGAGAACAAGAAGATGACTGGCCCAAAGGGCACTTAAGCTACAGGCTTACAATTACAAGATTGTCCACCGAGTGGGGCTTCTCACCAGAATGCGGATGGCTTATTGCGTTTACCAATGGTTCAGATTGTATACACATAGGCGGATGATTTATTCCAGAGATTGGTCATCGGAGAAACTGGGAGTGAGTCCGAAGAATACAAGGTGCACTACAAAAAGCGATGGAAAACACTGAGACCATGGATGTGCAAGTGTTCAAGACAAATAATGGGAAGCAGTTACTATTCCCAAAGCCATCGGAAAGAACAGCTTTTTAAAAGCCACTCATAAGGTTGTCAGGCATGGAGGCTTGAGAAAAACAAACAATCATATTCACCAGTACTATTACTGGGAGTCAATCAACTATGATGTCACCGACTATCTAGCTTGTTGTGTGGAGTGCCAGCTGCACAGGGCACTTAAGAATACAACAGATTACCAACTTGTCCGCTCTGGATTTTCCTATCATACGGTGTCCATCAATGTGATGTGACCACTGACAATGAGCACAGGGGGAGTCAAGTATAAAATCGTTGCTATAGACCATCTGACGAGATGGGTTGAGACAAAGGCCCTGGCAAAAGTAGACGCTACCAGCACCATGAAGTTCATCCTTGATCAAGTAGTATATCAACCTGGATACCTGCAGGTCCTGCTTAGTGATAATGGGACAAAGTTTACATCTCATGTGATCCCACGACAGAATGAGATTTTGGGGACAAGAGGAGTCATGTCTGTACCCTACCAGCTGGAGACAAACGGACCGGTAGAACAAGTTAATGGAACTCTGGCTGTGACGCTGAGGAAGCTGGTCGAAGGAAAAACTTCTGCGTGGGGAATGTACCTAAGTTTGGTGATGTTCGCCTACAATATCAGTCATCATAAGGTGATGGGAAAAACGCCATTTGAGTTGCTATATGGGAGGAAGGCCGCATTGATATTAATAATATCTGGTGGTAGAACCATCATCGGGGATGAGTGCCAAACAGTACTTGAATTGATTGATAAATATCCTAATTGAGATGAAATTGCAAGCATTTGATACTACATTAAAGAAAAGCATACAAGCAAAATTGATGGACAATATGAACCAACGGGCCTTACCAGAATATTAAATAGGTGAAAGAGTTGCTTATTGCAATACAAATGGTTTTAGAAGAAGAAACAAACTGGATGTGTTGTGGTTGGGTCAATTTGAGATTATTGCCAAGATGGCAACTGACGCCTACTCCATCAAGAATCACTTAGATGGAAGAGTTGTAAATCAAGTCCATACTAAGTACATATAGAAAAAGATCAATGAAAAAAACAAAGAGTTCCTGAAGTACTGATGAACCATTAATTTGGTCATTCCCTGATGATTAGATCAAGTCCAAAAAAGACCTCTGAACCAATCTAGATGGTTAAGTCAAAAACGGACCTCTGAACCATAGAAAACTGGTAGATTTAAGAATACCTAGGACCCAGTTTGGAGGGAGAATAAAGAAAGATGGACCGCTGAACAAAAATAAGGTCAATTCCCATGGAAAAAAAAGAAAAAATAGATTTATAGAAGATATTGGGAAAAAATTGTAAACTGCATAGAAAGTAATGGATAATTTTTATAATTTTATTTTTATTAGTTATCCTCAATATGGGGATGATTCCGCCTATGTCGCCTCTTGGGGAAGGGAGGATGGATCACAGTATATATGAATAGCCCATCAAACTTGATGTGAGATCTGACGCTAGCGAGGGCTAGACCTACACAAAACCAAGTTCTTTGAGTGGACGCAGACCCTGTGAGAAAGCGACTAGGGGAAGGGAATTAGGTATTTTGGAAAAAGCCAATCTCAAAACCCCAGACGGGGAGGAAAGCAACAGTATAGAAAGAGGCAGTTGGTGAATAACCCTGAGTAATCCCAATATGTACTGGAGCTGGAAGATTAGTCTTGAGCACCTGCCAATGGGCTTTGTCAAGAACACTGGACATACGGGCCAGCAGCAAACAAGGGATACTGGATGGGGTTGCCAAATCTTGCCCCCTATTAGAGCCATCAGCAGAAGATACCGATGGGAAGTGCCAGAAAGGAGATAGTTGTGCAAGGAGCGAATAGCATCCTATAAGTGATGACTATGGGCTTCATGGAAACTGAAGCTGAAGGAGTGGTGAAACCCGGGAGAGGCTGGAAGCTTCATGGAACAACTATAAAGAACTTGGCAGTTAAGCGAAGAGCATAAGTGGCGATGTCCTGATCTAGAATGTTCTCAAGATTGGAGGGATTCAGCGCTAGGAATAAAGCTCTTTTATTTGGGCCCATAATTTGACATTGGGGAGTTTAAAATGACTATTTTTACCAATGATGAGCTTGGTAGCCAAAACAGAAGGTTTGTAGTATTTTCCGAGTCAGAAGAAGAACTCAGGAAGCAAGTCTGACCCAGAAAGAAAAGATCGATTAAGAGCAAAAGACATAATTTTAGAGCATCCATAATGATGTATGGCGCATCTGCGAAAGGAGCTGAATTCAGGAGAGTTTCAAATTCCAATTTGGAATCGATGACAGAGGGAGAATTGGCCACGAGTTGTTCAAAACAATCGCTAGCCTGGTTTTGGAAGGATTGGTTACCATTTCTGGTAATTCACTGGAAGGACTAGCCGCTGGTGCTATACTAGGCGTATGTGTCCTGGAAGGACCATAGAAGAGGTTCCGCTGTGCATTACAACTCATCTGCTGAAAGAGCCAAAGATCTTGATCAGAAAAATTGTTTACTAGCTATTGATACTGCAACTAAGAATTTGATATATGAGCTGGACAAGAGGGGGATGTCAGACTTATATGGAAGTCGATATTATGCATTCTACAATCCATTAAGCTCCAATTTCAAAGAAATTTATCTCAAAATTAATGGGATAAGCTCTTCAAAAGAAGAATTAAGAATGACATGAGCCATGAGTTATGAGAGAAAAATAACAAGGGCGAACATTAATAAGTATTTTTAATTGGCATGTGAAACAAACATCTTCAGCAAGAGTCTCCTGTCTAGGACAATGAGAAAAATAGGAAATTGAGGACGCTGGACCAGAAATCCTGAATATGACAGCAGGTCATATGCCCTGATGGGGAGAAAACCAGATCCTGGGACTAATATCATCATGAGTAATTCAAAAAGCCAGGCACAACAGTAGATCATGAGGACCACGCTCTGAGTAGGAAGTAGCAAGGAGGAAGAGAAAGAGAGCCACATGCTAAAGGTAATCCCAAGCAGCGTTGAATATTGGTGATAATACTCCACTTAAGCCAATGAAGTATTTGACTGAGTGTCCAAAGCAGTGTTTCCATGCCCCAGTCCTTTTCTCGCTGGAAATCCAAGCAAGAGGGGGATGTGTTGGTAGTTTTGCCCTTATTCCCAGCCTGCTAGATTACCAGGAATCGCTAGGGGATAATTCCCTAATGCGATTTGAATTGGAAGTTGGTTGACTCTGATTTTGGAGTAACTATGTTTGGGGGATTTTGGATATTTGTCTGGTTGTATCTGTCGGGGATCAATCCAGACAAATGCTTAAGATCTTGATGGGTTGAGTTGCCATCAATATATGGGCATCTGATAGTGATTAACTATCAGGTGTACTGATTGAAATCGCTTGGGTTTCATCATCAACTGATTGGGAATGCAAGTAGTAAGTTGTGAGGTGGTTGATGCCAACTGCAACCAGTGAATTGATCAGTTGGTTCATCACCTGCCTTAATGGTAACAAGTCCCATTACCTAAGCAGGTTGCTAGCCAAAGATGGTTGGTTCACTTGGATTGAGAGGATAACGTTAGGGACACGTTTTCTGACTCTTTCCGTTTTGATCACAAGGATGTTCAACAATTGAATCCTAGCCAGGATGGGGAAGATCATTGCTTCTGAGACGAGGATGGGTGATTCAATGGCAACAGCTGCTATTTAATTGAAGAGGTGTCAACTGAGGGTTAGACGACCAAATCCCCACTATAAATTCCCTAGAATTCACTTATAATAAAAAACAAGTTATATAGTACTACAGTGATACAGTTCTATAGTTTTCATCCATTATATAGTTTAAGTAGTAAACTTTATCCGCTTTTAATTGTTCCATTCTTCTCAGGGATTTTATTGCTGTGTGCAATAATTTTGAGACTCTTTAAGGAAAATAGTAAGAATCTGAGTGGGGATCTTGAGAAGAAGGAGAAACAATAGGGGATTGCTGCTTACTGTGTGTCAAACTGGAGAAACTGTTACCAGGGAATCTCAGAGAAGATTGGGTTGGACAGTACAATTGAACGAAACCCTATAGCAAGACATCTCGAGTATTTTGAGCGGTAATACTGTCCTAGCATTGGTCCAAGATCTAAGAATTCCATTAAACTATGAAATATACGTCGTCATACTATTAGCAATTAATAATATCAAATACTATACAATGCAGACGAATTGCACAAGAACCAAACCTGTGCAAGTAATTAGTTTATAGGGGTTATTGGCCAATAATAACAAGGCTCAATAAATTTTTACCATGTCAAGGACATTGGCAGTAAAGTTTGTTCCATTATTATTCAGAATAACCTGGGGATCCATGCTTGTGGAGATGTTTTCAATACAATTTTGGCTGTAGTTGCCGCTCCTGCTTCCCAAATAGCCTTGGCCTTGGACCATTTGGTCAAGTGGTTGATGACTACAATAATGTACTTGGCCTTTATATTGCTTGTTGGAAGTGGGCCAATAATGTCAATAGATACAGTGTGCCAGGCAAACTTGGGCTTAACAAGCTGGTAAGATGTGCTTTTTGGAACGGTTTTTCACCTTGGCACTCTGCACAGCATTCTATCGTTTCTTGGATGTCAATCTGCATTGACACCCAATAGTAAAATTACTTCAGATGCTCTATAGTCTTTTTAAACCTGCCATGCCCTATGGCCTTATGCGCCACCATTATAAGTTCTGTTCAGGCCAAGAAACTTGGTAAAGTATACTTCTTGCCCTCAGGTATCTTAGAATACATCCTCTTTTCAATGGTTGTATTTTTTGTAGAACCAATAATATTTTTTAGATGGATTCAAACTTATCTTGACACTCTCTATTATCATTTTCTTAAACATCTAATTGGTGGCCTGACTAAGTGTTGCAATGGTGGGTAGTCAGGATAGGCAATTGGCGTTTAGATTTTTGCCCCAGCTTGATGCTCCATTTTGTAGTCATAAGCTTGAAGCTTTGATTCGCAGTGGGTTAGTCAGGCCTCAGGTTCTCTTAACTTGTTCAACCATCTTAAGGAAGCATGATCAGTAACAGCTTTGAAATGAGTGCCATGAAGGTAGACCCAAAATTGCTTGCAAGCACTATGACAGCTAAGCATTATCATTCCATCACCTTGTAGTTCCTTTCATGAACATTAAGGTCTGACTAGCTAAGGCAGCTGGATGTTCTTCACCATCTTCTCCAACTTTAGATACCATTGACCCCAAAACTTTTAGGGATGCATCAGTTTAGATAACAAATTCACAATCAAAGTCTGGTTATTAATAACAGGTGCACCCAATAGGGCCATTCAGAGTCGGTTAAATGTATTATGGCAAGCTGGAGTCCAGTGAATGGGACCTTTTTCTTTATGTAGATATAAAAGCGGCTCCTCAAGTTTTGCAAAATCAGCAATAAATTGGCAATACTACCTAATCATGCCTAGGAATACTTGGATATCGCTCTTGGATTTGGGCCATTTCATTTTGAAGATGGCATCCAGCTTAGAGTGTTGGGGCTGAAGACCCACTTTATCATTCACAAATCTGAGGTATTCCAGTTGGTCTTTAAAACTGACATTTTCTGGGCTTGATTGTTAAGTTTGCAGTTGCTAGCCTTCTGAAAACCTCCTCAAAATGTTCCAGGTGGTCATCAAAAGTGCGGATGAAATGTTAATATCATCAAGGTACAATAGTACACATGACAACTTCAAATCTCCCATAATTGTGTCCATTGTTCGCTGGAAGGTAGCCGGGGCATTGCAGAGCCCTTGAGGCAACTTGTCAGATGGAATAGGCCCTCTTGGGGTTATAATTGCAAATTTCTCGCGCTCCTCTTTGGGAAGATCTATTTGCAATGGCTGCTGATAAGGTCCATTGCTGAGAAAACTTTGCGCCCCCTAGCCTATCTAAGGCATCATTAATTTTTGGCAGAGGGTATGAGTCCTTTTCTTATGACGTTGTTTAACTTCCGATAATCAATGACCACTCAGTTGCTTCCATCTTTTTTATTCAATATTGAAATTGGTGCTGCCCATGGACTTTTTAAAGGCACTAACATGCTAAAGTAGAGGAGTTCCTTAATCTCCTTAGATACAGCTTCTTCTGATGATTTTGAGAGTCTAATCAGGCGTAATCAAATTGGTTTATGATCTCATGTATCGATATTGTGGGTGACACCCCTAGCGCATCCCAAGTCAACATCATCTTGTGCACATATTTCCTGATATTTAGAGAATAGCTCCAAAGCTTGACTTTTCTCATAGTTGGTCAGGTTGCTTAAATAAGCCATAAGTAATACATTATTTATACTGAGTAGGTCCTTATTGAGGAACCCTAATTTGACATAAGTTCCAAACTCATGAAATGAGTGAATTTCTGAGGTAGGGAACAGATGCAGAAATGTAATTGTTTGATGTCACTTGATGGAAATGGGCCTATTTAACAGATTTGCACATAATAAGTGTATTTCACCATGGCCAGGAATGCTAATACCAGGGGCAATGCTTGGTTCAATTCATGATATTGACCTTGGTTTATATACTTCACCATAAAAACCTTCTGGGATATTAATTGATAGTCAGTCAGAATGATTACAAGATCGCCAGAGGGTATAGTAATAAGCTGATTTGACCAAAATGGAATGCCCTTTGACTTATTGATCTGTTTGGGTACTGCTTTTATCTTTGACCGCGCTTTGACATACTCATTTGGGACTACTCCATCTTTGTAGGCCAGATTTATGTGTAGGCTGGGTTTCTTTTTCTTAACTCCTCTATCTCAGTTATAGTAAAGTGGAATAGCCTGGCCAAGAATGGTGAGAGTATCATCCTTTTGATTGGTAACAACTACATATCTCCTTAGGAAATCAATCACAATTAAGATATCTTAGCTCATAATTTGCTACACTATATCAGGTGCTGTCACTACAGTAGATCTAAATCTGAGAAGTGGGGTACTGTATGCGACCAGAGAGTTTAGTTGTATGCGCTCCAGTTATACCATATTCTTAACAGTGGGCAACATTGGGTGAAATTTTCAAATTTTTTACCAGCTTTGTGCTGATTATATTGATAGTAGCACCACTATCAACAATGGCCCAAACTCACACCTTTTTTTACTGCTATATCCACATAAGTATATTTGGAGTAGTTTTCAGAGGTTTTTATTGTATGAATGCTGTGATTGCTGCGTGATTCCAGGTTTGATTTAAGGCTTGAGCAAATATCTGAAAGTTATCTGCTAAGGTCTTCATGGGAATGGCTACTTGTACGTTGTTAAGTGAAGGTAGTTCAGTTGAGCATTCATGTTGGAGGTCTAAATCCTGATCATTAATTTGTTTTGCGTAAGGTTTTGATACCTCTGTCTGAGCTTCTTTGGTAATTTTCAAGGATTTAGTTGTCTTTGCTGTGGCCCGAGTAGTGCCCATCATGACATCATCAGCCACAATATGGTGGAGGTTATCTTTGGTGACAACTTCGGCTTTAAAGAGCTCACCAGGGTCAGGTGAAATGGTTTGAACATTTGCGGAGTTAGAGCATTCCGCCTATACTCCACCTGCGCTTTTCCCGCCTCACTGTCACTATTGATTCTTAAAGCAATGTCGATTTGAAGTTCTTATTAGACCATCTGTAACATTGGGTAGTTAAATTCCCCTTTTGACAACAGTTGTGGCATGTAATCGGCCCTGCTTGCAGCTTTTGCTCAAATATTTGGTCCCTAGGTCGGAAATTTTCCCCTTGGTTGGACATATTGTTGCTTTTTGGGCCCAAAGATCAGAATTTTTGCTGATCCTTGGGCCAATCAGGGGTATCAAGATTACAGAAAAACTTCTCAAGTGATTGGTAGGCTCTTGGATTTCCAAGCTTCCATTGAATGAAAGTATCATAATATTGTGCAGTTCACGAAAAGGCATAACTTCACGTTCCATTAAAATCTTAGCGTTGAACTTATCTATTGCATTTCACCTACGCAGAACTTGTGCCTCATGAAAAAATCTGTCCGCAAAGTCCTTAATAATCTTATTCTGCTTAAATTCAAAAGTAAGAAGCTCTCTTTTTGGGTTTCTAATTTCTAAGGACCTCCAAACTGTTTTGTCACTGCAACTTTGGCATCCATATAGGGGAATCATGGCCCAAATAGGGCATAATGAGGTCACAACTATGTACATATAGTGAGTTGCTCAGTGCTGATCCTTTTGCATGGTCTAATACTCCCCTCATTGCTTTTTCAAATATCTTGAGAAAAGAGTAACCGTTCCCATTTTTATCAAACTTTGGTAAATTCAATGGCTTAAAGTCATCTCGCCCTGTTTTAGGCACAGGGGGGTACTTTTTCTTGAACGCCTTAATGTATCATCGTTCAAAATTGACCCTCTTTTCCCTTGGGGAGTATCTGGAGTCAAAATTTTTGCTAGAAATTTAGGCATATAAAAGACATCTGAAATATTTGTTTCTTCAACGGCGTCAATTTCTGATGAATCAATTTCATGATATTGCTCTGAACTACTGGATTCTGATGCTTGAATTCAGCTTTTAGTTGTTTTTCCAAATTGTTTCTTGGCCAAATGGGCAGAGCTTTTTCCATTTTCACAATTGTTAAGGCTGGGTGAGCACAGGCAGCTTTCTTTTTTGGGATTCAAATTTGTTTTTAAGGTTGTCATACTCTTCTTTAAATTAAGCCTGATTGGTCGTTATGCTTTTTATCTCTGGCCATACTGTCTACTCAGGAATTTGCAGTTGATATTTGCATTTTGAGTTCCCAATTCTTCTAAGTAACTTTAGCATTTCTCACCTGCAATCTTGACACCATAGTCCAAAATTTAAAATTTCCTCTTTAATCTGGGCATCCTCTTCATCCCTATTCAGGATGGCTGGTTTTGCTGCAAGGTCTTCGACGTTTTTGTTTACAGTATCCTGCTCAGCATGAACATAATTCCCAAAATCATTGTAATTTTGCATTTAAATCCAGGTGAATTTTTTGGCCTGAAGTGGCATGTATGGTAAGTCACTCTGACTGAGATAATAGGAAATCAGAATGTGCTTACAGTTTTTGACAGCGGTTATTCATGTTTTTACCCATTTGTGTGATCGCCCATGGTGAGCAAGACCTTCTGCGGTATCTTCAGGACTCCTTTGTTTAATACCTACTTGAGTATATTTAATATCCCATGAGCTTCATTGGAATGTCCCATATTATCCACAATTGATTTTTGGACTTCAGTAAAACTAAGTATAATTACTAAAAGAGAATTTTGGGAAGATTGTTCCTCCCATTGCAAACAGTATATCTCCGTGATTTCCAAATTTTGTCTAGTAATGATTCTTTGGGTATGCTTAATTGAGGGTTGAATTAAGTTACCAGTTATTCTCTAGTTGCTTGACTGTCTGTGAGACGTTTGTTAAGAGATGCCATGGTTGCATTGCAGTACTTCATGTACATCTCCATCTTGAGCGCCTGATCCTTAAGGTAGTAGAGCAGGCTGAAGGAGGGATCGATTTGTGAGATATTAATCCTAAAACCCTGATATAGGTTTTCCAGCATAGCATTTATGCTTGCAGATGTAATATCATTTGGGCTTGTATCCGCAAGAGCTCCACCCCATTGTAATAAAATCCAGGGAGTAGGAGGTACCCACTTTAGAGCCTTGAAAGCTGGTATTAAAATAATCCAAAATTTCCTTGTCACTAGTTTCCATCTTGTCGCTTTCTCATATGGATAAATCTGCCAGAAACTGGTTATGTGAACCCATTTCAGAAGTCTAACTATGTTGAGTGAGCACAAGTTGCTATAATCCAAGGATTGCTCACTTGATAATTATAATCCTGAACGCTAAATTAATACAAAGTTTGGCTGAGTGATCTTCAATATTGCCAGTGGCTTATGGTATTTTCACCATTCAGAAACTCACTAGGTGTATTTAAATAGCCCTGACTCTTCTGGTCGAATTTGGACTTAATTTTAAATTTTAAATTTATTGCGGGGAAGGCCGACCATGGGACGGACACTACCAAATATGACTCAGACGAGACAAAACTTAGTACCAGGGGAGGCACCCCAGAGAAGCGATGCTATCTCTTGTTGCCAGCGGGAACGCCACTTATGGGAAGGGGGAGGGAACGTGTGTAGGGGACGTAGCCACTATTGAGCACGTGTGGAGGAAGGGGTCTGATTTGATGAACCAGACTGGGAACCAGGAGGAGACCAGCTGTCGGCGACGCGGTGGGAGATATCCAAACATCCACACTTGAAAGTGATCCACCAAATGAGACCGGAATCTGTGGACAGCTTCAGGGAGGGTGGGGATGGATCCAGCGATGGCATCCAAGACAATCGTGTGGATAGTCCACATGGCGATTGCAACCACCAGAGCACGGAGGGAGGGTGGGAGGGGGAGGCCATTGATGAAGCAAACATATCTCTTGACAGACTGAAGGGATGTGTTTGGCCCTGGCCTAGCAGACGTTGGACTTCGCGCCATATTACTTTAAAGGTGGGGCACTTCTCCAGGCGTTGAAACAGCGTTCCATACTGGCCACACACGACACAGGATGAGTGTAAAGCATTAGAGCTCTCAGCTGTACGATACACCCACCTCAGGCAGCGCCACACATGGGAGCGGACATGAGGCTGCAACAGAGGATGGTGTGCGTATTTCCAGATAGTCTTTTGGGTCTCAGTGGAATAAGGGATGTCCATCATGTCCAGGTAGTCCACCCTGGATAGGACTTGGGGTCAAATGGGGATCACGCCATCATGGATGGGTAGCCCCTGTACCTCTTGTGTGAACTGAGGAGAGGGGCGGCCTCTTTGGGTTGTATGTCCACTAATATAAATTCTCCACTCTGCGCTTCGCATGGAGAGTAGGATTCGTTTGTAGTGGATTTTGGTCCCGTGAGGACCTGTGGCTGATGTGTGTGATGCGAGGTATTTCATCAGGGAGTGGGGGTTTGATGGATTGTTGAGGCCCAAGGCTCGGGAGAAGTTGAAGCGGGCCGCGCGGGACCAGTGTTGGGATGGGAGTGTAGGAGCAGTGACGGCCGCAACTAGGTGCCCAGGATCTTGGCGGCATGGGCTTTGAAGTCAAGTAGGCCCATGCCACCATGATGATTGGGGCCAAACATGACCTCTAGCTGTACTGGTGGAGGGCGGCCTGACCAAAGCAAACCTTGTAGCAAAGCATACAGGGATTTGAAGAAGCTTGGGGAGAAGGGGATGGCGTGGGCTCCGAGCCAGACTTTGGATAGGAGCATAGAGTTGGCAAGAACAACCCTGCCAGTGAGGGTAGTAGGGTGGGCTCTGAGAGAGGCGATTCGCTTCGTCACGTTGTCCAGTATATGGCACTCCATTACTGCTGACGCGTATCCACCTGCCTCCAACCACACGCCCAGATGTCGTACCGGTCCTATGGTAGGTCATGGCACAAAGGGGAGCACCAGTGGAGCGGTGTGTTTTGAGTTAGTAAGGCGTGGACGTGGGCGAGCAGATGGGCCGGGTTGGGAACTACTTGCTGGGGCCCAGCAGTTCTGAAACCGACCAAGGAGGATGATTTTGGTTTTGAAGGCATTCAGTGCTTCGTTGCTTACCCAGGAATATTCCTGGATGAGGGCTTCAAGCGCGCGTGCATCTTTGTTATTAGACACCCCCACCACGCAATCATCTGCAAATGCCATCATCTTGACTGGGGTTTGGCCTGACACATGGACCCCAGTGAGTTGGGCATTCACATTTCGCAGTAGTGGGTCAAGGCTGAAGTTGTATAAGAGTGGGCTCAGGGGGTCCCCTTGTCGTAGGCCCCTTTGAGGATGGACTAGTTCCATTAGGAAACCTGGGCCGCGCACTGCCATTGTTGCAGATTCTGTGAGCAGCATCACCCAGTTAATGAAGCGGGGAGGTAGGCGGAATTGTTGGAGGCAGGCCCTAAGGTATTCCCAGTTTACTCTATCATAGGCCTTTTGTTGGTCCAAGAATACAAGTGCCCCAGAGGCTGTGGATTGACATACATTAGCCACAGAGTGCACGTTATCCCAAATTGACCTTCTGGGGATGAAACCGAATTGTTCTGGGGAGATGGTGGCTGATGCTACAGTCCCTAAACGGTTAGCCATGATTTTTGTTAAAATTTTGGTGTCTGTGTTTGTCAGAGAAATGGGGCGCCAGTTGGCTAAGTCTAGCCTATCCCCTTTCTTGAAGAGTGTGACCGTAAAGGCCTCATGTCCTCCTGGTAGGAGGCGCGTTTCCAACAGGCTTTGGTTGAGTGAGGCTAGCAGCAATGGGGATATATATTTAAAATATTTTTTGGAGAACTCATATGGAATGCCATCTGGGCCTGGGCATTTTTGGTTTGGCGCACCGTGAATGGTAGTCCATAATTTGTTTGGAGTAATTAAATTCATTATTTCTGGGTATCAGAAAATGGTGCGGATATGAGCTCTGTCGAGAAATTCCGCCATTTCAGCCGGCTGAATTGGTTCAGCTCGGTATAACTTGGAGTAATATCTTTGCATTTTGATTGCCACTTCAGCCGGTGTGTCCACAATAGAATTATCCAATCTTCACACCTGTGTGCAGGCCACGCTCTGGCTTGGTGCAAAAATTTTTTTGAAGAAGTATGTGGTGCACTTGTCGCCTTTAGTGATGCATGTGGCCCTGTATTGGACACAAACCCAATGTTTGTGTTGCCTTTCAAGTGCGTTGAGGTGGGCGGCTGCCTCCAATCACTTCTGGCCCCATGCAGGGCTATATCCTGAGGCTGGAATGTTGGACTCTAAGTGGGCCAATTCCACCAGCGCACGCGATATAACTGCCGATGTGGCTCGTGAGCATCTGGATGAGAGATGGCGATAGTGGCAGATGGTGTCTTCTTTGAAAGTTGCCCATGTGGAAATGGGGTCCGCGCAAAATGGTGCAACAAACGATTTTGCCAAAGTTGCCTCTTCCACCCACATGGAAAATCCTGGCGACGCGAGCTCTGGGGGGCGGATTTTGCACCAATGTGGGGCCTTTGCAACTGTGACAGGTAAGTGGTATTTTATTGAGACCAGTTGGTGGTCAGAGAATTCCATTTTCATTGTTTTGAAGTGGGAGATGTGGTGTTTGCATTTCGCCAGTGCTAGAATAAGGTGATGCAGGTCATGGACCTTAATTGGCCATTGTGGATGTGGGGACGCGTCATGTTTTTGAGCAGTGGGGCATGTCACAGCAGCGCATCCATTAACCCAAGGGTGGCTTTTAGAATGCGTAGTTCTACATGTCCCTGTGGGGCGTGGGGTGAGGGCAGCCACCAGTCCGTTGGTGAGGTTAGCCAACAGTTCATGTCACCAATTAGGAAAGAATCGGGGGTAGCGGGAGAAATTTGACCAACAAGAAAAATTCCTGACGCTCTTGTGCACCGTTTGGGGCGTAAATGTTGATGATTGTGTGTGCAACATCAGCCCATGAGAAGGTGACAATGAGCACTTGGCCATTTAGGAATGTTTCTGAAGATGTAAATTTGAAAAGATTGTTTTTCCAAATTAGCACCCCACAGTGCTTCAACCAAAAGGATAGGGATGTTAGGAGCATTATTTTCCAAGCTTCCTTGGAACCTCGTGGACAGTGGGTTTCCTGGATGGCCAGGATATCCACAGGTAAATTGTTTTGTAAAAAACTCAGTTTCCTAGCCCAGGACGGGGAGGCCTTGAGTCCAGCGATATTCTGCATCCCTAGAGTGAAGGTTTCCCCCTTTGCACCTTAGGTGAGGGGTGGGCCCCCGGGCCCACCAGCCTCTTCCAGGTCCCCACGGGCTTTCACAGCAGCGCGGGTATTAGCAGCAATGCTATCAGGGTTTTTGTTAATTTTTGCGGAAAGAGTCGCGTTGGCTTTGGCCTTTGCTTTTTGTTTTCCCGACGTCGGACGAATTTTTTGCGGTGCAGATAAGTTTGGTGCGCCGTTGAGTGGGGCAAAAAATTTTTTCGGTTGGGATAGGTCCCAAGTCAGTTTTGACTGGGGCTTGGGTGCAGCAATTGGGTGAGATTGAATCTCCCATTGGATCCTCAGATTGAGTGGCCCGTTTGGCATGGGCCTCCCAATCTGATTGGGTGATGGATTCCCAAGTTGCTTCCGCCACGAAGGTCTCCATGTACTCCTGTCGTTGTGAGTGTGAAATGGTGGTGGTGACCTTGGCTGCTTCCTTGGCCGCGGTCCTATGGGCCTGCTTGGCCTTCTTCCACTCCCGCGGGGAGATGGGTTTTACCAATAGGTAGCAGCCTTGTGCTCCCCATGGGAAAGCCTCCTTGGTGCTTGTAGTTGGTTTGTAGTGCGCCTCTCCACTGGCCATGGCCGCTGAGGGGTGCTCTTGGAATGTGACGCCCTCTTTGATGGGGCATGCGTGCGCCTTATAGCTGAATGCGTCACAGTGGGTGCAAATGGGGGACACGCTGTCCACGGTTACCCGGAATGGGTGGGTGGTGTGCCCTGCGATGTCAATAAAGCTGGAGTGCGGGATCTGGGTTAGGTCCTTTGTGATCTCCTCGGTTGGGGTCAGAACTGCGATGGCTTTGCCAGTGCATAGGTGTGGCATCAGCATGAAATGTTGCATTCCAAAAGATTGTATTTCGCCATATATGGCGAGACCATCTTTCAGGTGTTGCTCCAAAATGTCACGTTTTACCGTAGTAGGCAAAAAGTCAAACGTGAGGAAAATTTGGTTTGATTTTGTCCATCTGGTGCATTTAGTTTCGATGACCCATTGCCCTTTGGGGAGGTTGACCACTATGCGCACTGCTGCAGCCTCGTCTGCTGCTATTTTGCTTTTGAAACCTAGGTCCAGCCAACTGCATGACATGGAGTGAGGTGCAACATACACCGCAGTCAGGAAAATTTTGTGTACATCTTCACAAAATTTTTCCCATAGGGCCGTTTTTTGGATGTCCAGATACACATGGACTCCGAATTCCACCAACGAGAGTGGCTGGGAATGTGGCGTGTTGATGTACTGGTTGCATCGTTCTTGCCACGCGAGTATCTCTGGGGAAATTGTGACCGCCAGTTTTTTTAGATTTTTTTCTATTCCGCCAATTCTCTGGGCCATTTTTGAACGTTAGAGGCCGCGGGCCTTCCGCCTGCTCCTCTTGCCTTGCTTGCCCAACTTCTCCCAGACATGGGCGCAGACTAATCCCCTCTATGAGATTATCAAACTAGATTTAGTCTTGAATTGAATGGGTTGCAAAAGTGTTTGCAACGAGAAAGAAAAGTTTAATTTGGACTTAATTTTCCCTTCATAATTGGGATCTTCTGAAGCAGGTATAGTTACAAGCTGGGGGTTTGGCACTAACAGCTTGTTGACACTTCTCCAAAGAAAAATTCTAAAAAACTAGGAAAGAGTTAATAAATATCTTTAACAGCGTATATTTATTTGATAATTCATCATTAGGCCAGCCGCCTTAAATATACCTCTAGGGCATCTCATGGCCACATTCAAGCATGCAATACCAACAGATTATTTTCACCTCAGTATAGTCCTTGAAATGATACAACTGAGACCTAATGTTAGGTTTATTGGTGGCCAAATACTCAGAAAATTGGGAGGATTTCAGGGACAAAAATTGCAGTAAGAACATTTTAAGGCTGTCCTAAAATCCTCTTGATTTGAGTTTTGTCAAACTGGCAAGGAAATACATCTTCTGTGAAATTTCTGCATTGATAGAAATAGATGATATACCCCCTAATTGGAATGTCAGCTAGCCTCTCTCAATGGCATTAGGTACTCCCTTTTGGGCAGTCCATGTGCAATTGCTTTCATGCCAATTATGCGGATCAACATACAAATTTTGCCCTAGGATTGAGAATTTTACGTTACGTTCATCTATTTGTCTATGGGACTTTTAGACGTTTTCTTCGGGTCAATTCAAACTGATTTTTTATACAGAATATTTGATATTGTTTCTGATATTTGTGACTAATTGCTGAATTTTAGTTCAAAGATAATTGGCCATAATGTTCTAGTAAATTTTTCCTAAGCTTTTAATAAAGTAATTGATTAAAAAGACATTAAGATAATTGGCCGAGATGAGTAATTGCAGTAGGCTTGAAGTTGAAAATCAGATTATTGGTTCAAGTATTGGGAGGGTTATCAGCCTGATTTGTTTCTTATCAAAAGGTTTACCTTTCAGGTCAACCACAAGAATCTGACATTACTCCACAATGTACCATCCCCAGTCTGACAGGCAGATGGAGAGAGGTTCAAACAGAAACTTGAGCATTATCTTTGCTGTATGCCTCTTCCACTTAGATACCTGGGCCAGTGACCACTCTTAGGGCAGTTTGTATACACTAAAGCCACGCACTTGTCAACCAGCTTTTCCCTTGTAATGGATTTTGCATCCACTACATCAGATCTCTTCTAGTGTGCAGGTCACCAGTATGAGGACTCCTGGTCATTGCTGATTCGCCTTCAATGGCTTAACTTTCCACTATAGGTCCACAGGGCAACTCGCCAACCCAGAAGACCAACAGCTTCACCTTGTGTAAATGACCCCTCTTGGTGTCACTGGTAAGTCTGTCCCCCATTACAGGAGGCCCAGCTCCATTGCTACTTCTCCCCATGGTCAACGCCTCTCAGTCCCTTGTTGAGGTGGCCAGTTTGCTGAGTTACCGAGGGGCTTCCTTTTAGCTTCTGATATGGGAGCTGATAGCAATAACCACTCCAGGTGCACTCTTTCTGAACCTACCTTGAGGATGGCGAGTCTCAACTTCACCATCTCAAGCCGTTTTCACTACTTAAGCTGATAAAATTGGGCGTATTAGAGACCCTCCATCAAGAGGCAAATTCAACTATTTATACTTTGGCGTTTCCGTGGCAATCCACTGCTCACATATCATCAAGCATTTGCATTCATCGCTGGCATTCCATCAAATCATTAGCAATTAATGATATCAGGTATCCCTCTTATACATCACAATTAAACGCTGAATTTTAATTTGATTCATCCCTGGCATCAGTTGCTGGTCAATCATATAAAACTACTAATTATAACTTTAGTAGATCATCCATAAACTTAATTGCAGTAATTTATAAATTAAATCATTAATCTAATTAGTTATATAAACGCAGTCTAAGTTGCAGTAATTTGGAACCTTCAGGTGGTGGAATGACCATTGCTCAATCATCTATTGGGAACCTTGACTTTCTTCTGTTAATATGATTATTTTCAGAATAAATTGCCATTAGGTCCCAAAATAACAGTTGAATCAATTATCCTTGGCATCAATCATCAGTAATCCCTGTGGAAATCCAGCTAAAGTTTTGGCTCGCTGGTGCTGTTCTCCACTTGATTACACAAATGGGGTTTTGATAAAGTAAAAAACACTAATAAACGAAAAGCTGGTTTTTATATGGTTTTTATTAGTGTTGGCGTCAGGTAAGAAACACAAACCCACTTGACATCTTATCTCTCAGTATTTAAACTGTACTGAGGGTCGTAGGGAATTCAATTGTAAATTTGGAATAGCTTAGCATGGTTGAATTAGGGAATATGTAAATTCATCCTATTGGATCTTTGAAAACTCACTTTACTTTGGCTGAACGACTTATAGAGAGTTATTTTTAGATGAGACAAAACAATGGGGTATCAATTTAATATATTTCAGCCAATCACTGTTTGAGAAAATAATTGAATCTTGGGGGCCCCCACCAAGCCTATAAAAAGGGGGTGGTCCCCACTTGGGTTTTTAATTCAAACAAGATGTGGCCCGGAGAGGAACTTCCAATGGGCTCCTCTGGTTCCCCTGCATGGTTAGTGCATTTTGGCTGCCCTAATTTTGTGATATTTGCCAATTTTTTATTTGTAAAAGTGCTACCTTGATTTTCGGTGTTCCACCAAGAATTGACCAGGGTCATTTGGATGGTAATATCATTATTATTACTTAAAACACTCTTTTCTTCATTGCAAACTTTTAAATGTCCACCATTTTCCTCCTTTGGCCTATTTTGACCCAAAAACCAACCATTCTTGAAGCTGGGAGGGAAAATGTCTGACAATCCCAAACATCTTGGCATCAACGTATCAATCCATTGTAAATCAGAATTTGAAGATATTAATGTTTTAATATGCTCAGCTTCAATTACTAGTATATCAAATTACTAATGATTTGTTAATTTTAATTAACTCTGGAAAGCTGACTAGGGGATGAACATTACATATGCTCAAACGAGCTAAAACTAAAAATAAAAAATAAAATAAAGTTGAAATCAGATGGATGGATCCACTTTAACTGATGCAAAATTTAAAATAAAAAACACCAACTAAGTCAGAAGCAGAAACTGCTATCATTCCATGGCGGTGGGTGAAAGGGGATCAGGAGGCTCATCTTCCTCATCTGTTGTGGACATGTAGCAGCACAAAGCGGATAGCAATGGTGTGGGCGCATTATGGAAATGGGGTCAAGATAACAAATGGGTGCTTGAAACTCAGTGTATGAAATGGGGAGTAAGGAAATATTATCTGAAAGTTCTTTTTCCGCCTCAAGGCATACTTTAGGTAGAGTGGCGATGGTTGCAAGGTTGTTGCGGGTATGCGGGTCTTTGGGCCAAACTTTTCAACCATGCAACCTTTTGAACTGCAGGATTTGCCATCTGATAATATTGGAGATGGCCTTTTTTCTGTTTTGGAGCATGTTACTAGATAGGATAGGAGGTGGCAGGCCCGTAGCCAGTACTGCAACTAATTTTGCAATGTATTTATGGGTTGGGCGACATTTAGGGGAGGCAACTGCCTCTTCATCTAGAAAGGTGGTCACTTTTTAATTGTGTGGCATCAGGGCGAGGCGCATAATGACGCTTTTGGAATTGGGCTGCATAATCAGTATAAAAGTACATTTTGAATGGAGAGGGCCCAGCCCATTAGGATTCAGGCATAAGCTCACCCAATTTATCAACCTCAAACAAATAACCTATTGATTTTGGTTTTATTTGATTGGGTTGTTTGCATATGGGTTATCTGTTGCATTTGGCTGGGTGGATAATTTAGAACTTACTTTAGTCCATTATGGCTCCTGATTGGTGGTTTCAGGAGAAGAGGTTCGTTGAGGTAATTTTTGGTTTGTTGATTCAGTGGTTGCTGTGGCTACCACTTTGGGGGAGGGAGAAGGACATTGCCCCATTCAAAAATGCTATAGTATTGGCTATGGGGTCATCATGTATAGAGTCATGTGTGGATGCCACGGCTCATGAGGTGGAGGGGCAGCGCCATTAGAGATGGTCCAGTTTAAAACAGATAGGGCAAATGGTGCGCCCTCCATCCACTCAAACCCTAAAAGGATGTCTGGGGCAGAGGGGATAATGGTTTGAGGGGGATTGAGAGGGCTATTTCCGTTGATACTGGATGAATAGTCACAAAGGCGTGGGAGCCTGCGAGGCAAGTGGCTCCATTAGAGATGGTTCATTTTAAAACAGGTAGGGCAAATGGTGCGCCCTCCATCCACTCAAACCCTAAAAGGATGTCTGGGGAAGAGGGGATAATGGTTTGAGGGGGATTGAGAGGGCTATTTTCGTTGATACTGTATGAATAGTCACAAAGGCGTGGGAGCCTGCGAGGCAAGTGGCTCCATTAGAGATGGTCCAGTTTAAAACAGATAGGGCAGATGGTGCCCCTCCATCCACTCAAACCCTAAAAGGATGTCTGGGGCAGAGGGGATAATGGTTTGAGGGGGATTGAGAGGGCTATTTCCGTTGATACTGGATGAATAGTCACAAAGGCGTGGGAGCCTGCGAGGCAAGTGGCTCCATTAGAGATGGTTCATTCTAAAACAGGTAGGGCAAATGGTGCGCCCTCCATCCACTCAAACCCTAAAAGGATGTCTGGGGAAGAGGTGATAATGGTTTGAGGGGGATTGAGAGGGCTATTTCCGTTGATACTGTATGAATAGTCACAAAGGCGTGGGAGCCTGCGAGACAAGTGGCTCCATTGGGAACTACAAATTACATCATGGGATCGGAATCATATCCCAATAACCCAGTGATAATTTCTTTAACTAAAATTTTGAGTGGTAGGTGTGTAGGGAGGCCTGCGAACTGAATCACAAGTGTGGTATCATTGGGCAACCAGGTATGAGTAGTTGGTAGGGGGCCCCATAATACAAGGGGGATAGTAGCTGCTACTGCAGCATCAGCTTCACTTGATAAACAAAGATCAAATTACCCCTTTAAGGGGCGGAAGTCAATGAAGCCTGTAGGCTGCATAACAGCCTGGGCTAATTCAACTTTGCTTTATCTGAATTGGAGAACAAATTGCCATATTCAACCCAAAGACCAAATCGCATGTTGCTCCAGGGGAGCACAAGGGGGCAGCGTGGCACCGCCTGTGTTTGGGAGAGATATAAGGCTAAGTCTTTAGGCAGGTCATAGCATTCTGAAGAATTTGACAGGCTAGCCGAACCATACTGAGCACATTTTGGCAATAGCCAAGAAACATTAGGAGGTGGTGCACCACTGCCCCATGTGGGGGCAGCGGGCATCAAATGCATTGACATAGGAAACTTGAATAGGATGACGTTGAGTAGAGCCGTTTTAACTAAATAACAAACTACAATTCAACCAAAAGTTAGAAAATTGAGAGAGATAAGTGATACTAACAATTTGTTGATTTAAACAGTGATTATACTAAGTCCAGTTTCCAGATGTCAAAGTAAAACGAATGATATTGAGGATTGTCTCTAATACTTCCAGATAAGATGGATTTCCTCAAAATAGCTCACCTCAACCAAACGGGGGTACAAAATATGTAACTTACCATTGATTATATTATCAAAATGAGGTAACTGATAGCTTCAGCTCCAACCAATCTTAATTCTAGTTTTGGGTATTATGGGAGGAATCATCTTGTTAATTTTCCAACATCACCTATGAAGCCACCCTGGGGCATAGCCCCTCATTCCTTATTAGCTCCTACCTTTTCCCCAAAAAGTACGCACCATCAAGGAGCATTTATAATATCTGGAGCTCATAAATCATTGGTTTAGGAACACCTGGCTAAAGCAATTATGATTAAGCAGTTTTCAGATTGAAAATGACTTCCTATCCAAGAGATCAAAGTTAAATCCTTAGTTATGCTGGATACATGGCACTTGTTGTTAGAATTTCAGATGACCACATAATCTAACCTTTTAACTGATTATCAAAAATGATTATTAAGCCATAATAGTATATGATTGGCAACAGCAGCTGAAAAACAAATTATTGTCAGGCATCATCCCCCAATGATATTAGAGGTTGCTGACTAATGAATAATCATTGGGCATCATCCCTGATGATATTTGAGGCTTCCAACTAATGAATTATTGTTGGGCATCATCCCCAATGATATTTGAGGCCACCAAATAATGAGGTTATTTTCAGACATCATCCCCGAAGAAATCAAGCAATAATTTTATATGGGAACAACAATAGTGAATAGTAGTCATTAACAGTGGAACAAATTGGAGTTGTTAACAACTAACAAAGCGTTTGAATGCTGGAGGAAGAGTAGAATCGTCATTGCCCAAAAGAATTGGTTTTATGTCCTAATACCAATTTTTTGGTCATCAAACACCTGATGATTACGCTGCCTAAGAAACTCAAGGCAACGGTACCGACGAGATTCAGTGATTAACACTTGAGGGTCAAACTAATGTATGAGCACAAATAATTCCCAGCGGACAGATGAAAAATTGTGTACCAATTCTAACTATAAAAACCCCACATTTATTCCCAAATAAAAGAAGATAAAAACTTGATAATAACTTAGTTGTGTTAACATTAGTTGTTTTAACATTTTTCTTAAGAGAAGAGTGCAAGGATCAGATATACTTAGGTTATTACTATCAATTCTCTGCATGGCTCTGCGAGAAGAGAATAGGGAAAATTTTTCACTACCAGTACCAAAACGTCTTCAAAATGAAGAAGCACCTGTTTAGAGTTGGACAATACTCTCAACGTGGCTTTTGGGCAATCAATAATAATAATATTCTTCATACTAATATTGCACTAATCTATCAATTCTAATCAAATAATCAATGCAAGGATTTACGAATCTGTGCATTTGAAATCTAAGGCCTAAAGTAAGCAATCAACCAAGCCCTAGATTTTAACATCGGTGTTCACTACAGGGGGTAGTTGAGTTGTCAAAAGCCAATTTAACGATGTCTTATAAGGAAGAGCTTCAGAAGCTCTGGGTGGAAATATAGGCCATTAATCAAATGTGCTTAACCGTCATCTTAAGATGATGTTAATACCTTAGAGGAACGTATGATCAAGGCGGAAGAGATGTAGAAACAATTAGGAACAGTGAATAATAACCTGCATGGAATAGTTGCCTCTTTGAAGCGGAAAAAGGGTGAACTTGTCAAAGAAATTTTATTTCAAAAAATCAAATGGTAAGCAGATCAATAATGCATCCAGCGATTACATGAGGAGATGGCAAAAATGACAAAGTGAATCGAGGAACTGTAAAAACACAAATATGAGTGTGAGCAATTTGAGGCGAATGAGTCCAAAATAAGGTATGCAAAAATCCAATTGGGAAGACCTCTCCGCCCCAAAATATGCCAATTCCATTCGCTAGTGTGTTGAAAATGACTCCCAAAGCCACTCCTATGGCTTCTCGAGTTGCTGGGCCAGGATCTTCTATGAGCGGAGCCACTGAGAAATTTTGAAATATGCCGAAATTTCCCACCTTCCACTGGGATAACGCCCTGGCGTTTTTCCGCCTATTTGAGATGACCATGTTCAGCTATGTGGACCATCAAAGAGGGTGACTGTAATGAACTGTCTTAGCACAGACTGTCAGATTCTAGTGCTAACCCACCTCAATGGGGACAACTGGTCATACACAGAAGCAAAAGCAGCCATTATGTTGGATTTTGGAAGCCCTACTCATATGGCGAATCATAAACAAGAGTTCATGGGTATCCAATTCTGCAAAGATGAGACCCTGGCTAGTTTCATTGAACGGTTTTATCAAGAAGCCTAGATCTTGGCAGGAGCAAATGTGTTGACTGTCTTTGATGCACGCATTGCCATGCAGTTGGCACTTTGTCCCTACTGAGAATTGCATCAGATTATGGTGGTGGCGCTAGTGACTCAAACAACGACCTCTCAAATGGTGGACCATCTGAAGAGCTTGGACCCACGTTTGATGCTCAATTACACTTTTAAAGTAAATTAAACAAAGGCTTAAAATATTGTCAAATTTGCCAAACCATCTAAAGAATCTGAGAGCTGAATTGTGATGGGAAGTAAACCCAAAGTTAAAAAACGAGTGGACAAATCACCAATCTGCTGTTTCCAATGCGGGATATCTGGCTATGTAATTACCCAGTGCTGGGACAGAAAGCTGAAGAATTGGATTAATCTCGTTCAAGCCCAAGAAACTGGTTCATATTTGGGGAAAGGACAAGCTGTCTAGATCAGGGACGTTTCTAAAACTGCTGATAAACCTGTCCCACCTGATATAATGAATTAGGAAATGATATCTCTGACTTATTTGTAAATGATGACTCGCTGGATCTGCTCCAGCAGGGGGTTAAATGAATGTTAACATGATAACTCGAACCAAAGTGAAGATGATTGATCCTGAAATTGTTAATAAGGTCACTTGACCCTATGTACAATGGTTAGCGGAAAAAGTTAGATTTGCTGAGAGCCCCAAAGAATTTATCAAAATGAAGTTGGATGAGGCAAACGTTTTTTTACCTATCAGCGCAATCAAGAAATCATTCCCTTATTTATTCACTCAAATAATTCATAGACTTTATATGGCGAATAAGGCTGCTATCCATTCAGTAAATACTTTATTGCAGTACTCAGAGTGTACCTATGTTGATATTCTAGTCAATAGGATAAGAGTATGAGCTATAATTGATAGTGGAGCGCCAACCAACATTGTTTACACCAAATTAGTGAAACATATGAAGATCTCACCAGATTTGAAGCATCAAAAAGAGTATGGAATAGCTGGACCAGACAATACCATTTCACGTGGAGGCTATAGTGTGCAACCACTTCAGTTTGGATTACTGATGGTGTCAGCTTCCGCCATAGTGCTGGCCAATCCAAACTATGATATATTTTATCAGGACGGAGTTCTTGAGGAAATATGAGGTGAAATGTGTTTTTGAAGAAAACACCCTGACAATATTGGGGCAGACGTTGCCTTTGGTGTACCAGCAGAAGGGAGAAATGCCATAGACAAAGAGGAATAACTTTGTCAACTTGATTTATAGTGATGGTATTATACCATTCGCTATGAAAAGTCAGATGAAAATGGAAAGCAATGCAGACGGAAATTATGGAGACTTGTGGTATATTTAATGAAAAATGCAGCGAACACTATTCCTCTTGGGGCACAAATCATAGCTAACATAGGGTTAATGATGGAACGTCCAGAACAGCTATATGAGGAAATCATCAATCCATGGGGAAAATTGAGGGTCAAACTGTGGGTTGCGCCAAGGATATTAATGTTAGGTCATGAAGAGATATGAGTACTATTAGCCAATCTGGGAGAGAAGTTGATGAAAATTGTAAAAACAGATCATTGCACTTCTGCACTTACTCCCAACGGCAGAAATATACGCTTTTCATAAATTTGGAACAACTTCTGAATTATGGATTGCCAGTGGAAGTTACTGAAAGTGCTAATGTATTAGTGGATTGTAAGCAGCTAGCCGATCTGATTGAGAATCAGCAGGGGGATGTGCTCTGATTATTTGAAAAATACAGAAAATATGTGCTCATAACAATCATGACTTAAGATGTGAAAAAATGTACTTCACAAAGTTGATACTAGGGAATATCTACCAATAAGAATGAGACCTGTTCGTAGATCAAGAGCAGCAGAAGCAGAGGTCAGCAATGAAAATAAGCTAGTTAGTGGAACATGGGTTACTCATTCCATCATTAAGCCCATGGGCGAGTCTGATCCTTTTGGTAAAAAAGAAGGACGGATCAAATTGAGTAATGTTCAACTATTGTTGACTATACAAAATCACTAAAAAAGATTCCTATCTGCTGCCTCAAATTGATGATGCACTTTTCGCTTGGGGAGAAAAATACTGTTTTAGATATGGACCTGATTTTGGGCTATTGGCAAATTGATTCGCCAAAAGAAGATCAGGAAAAATGTGCAATAATTACCGCACAAGGATTTTATCAGCTGACCAGAATTCCCCAAGGTTTATGCAACGCGCCAGCAACTTTTCAGCATGCTATGGATTCAATACTTAGTGAGATGAAGCTATCCTGCTTGCTAGTATACTTAGACAATATCAACATCTTCAGCAGGACCTTCAAGATTATTTTAAGCATCTGGAGGAAGTTTTCAATCAGTTGGCAATAGCAAATCTAAAAATAAAGCCAAGAAAAAATAGTTTTTCAAAAAAGAGCTCAAATACTTAGGTTTTATTATAAATTCTGATGGATTACAACTGCAACCCATGAAAATAGAAGTTAAAAAATAGATGTCAATACCAAAAAATGTTTGGGATCTTCAAGTTTTTTGGGAATGGTCAGGTACTATGGTCAATTCATCAAAGACTTCGCTGGAATTGCCAAACCTTTGTTCCACCTACTCAAGGATCCAAAAAAGGGACTTGTGTGTAATGAAGAGGCACAGAAGCCATTCAATAAGCTCTAAAAAAATCTCATGAGCTGCCCGGTGTTGAAATATCCAAATTTTAATTGGGATTATATAATTCAAGCGGATGCCTTGTTAACTGTGATTAAAGCCGTTTTAAGTCAATCAGATGAAAATGGGGATGAACATCCAGTAGCCTACGTGAGCAGAACACTGTTTTCAGCGGAAAGAAACTATACTGTGACAGAGTGAGAATGTCTGAAAGTCATCCATGCCTGTAAACAATTTAGAGTCTACATATATGTAACACATTTATAAAGTCATAACCTACCACTCATCCCTGCGCTGGCTTCATGACCTGAAGGAACCAGAAGGCCGTTTGGCCCAATGGGCTTTAAAGCTGCAAGCCTACCTTTTCAAAATTATCCATTGGACTGGAGTGGTACATCAAAATGCCGACAGATTGCCTTGATTGCCAGTTGTTCATGTGATCTATCATCAGGCTGAAAAGCTGTTTTGACGGATGATCAAAGGAGATATCTGGGATGAACCCCAAGAAATTTGGAATGCATTATGAAAGGTCATGGAATATACTGAACTTAAGAACAATTAATTATACAAATTGATCAACAGAAAATGGGTTTTTTATTTCCTAAGCCATCAGAACGAGCGGAAATCATTTGAGCCATTCATAAGTTTATCAGCTATTGTGGCCTAAAGAAAACAGTGGATCATATTTGCCAGTATTATTAGTGGGAATCGATCAACTACAATGTTGCAGATTAGCTAACCTGTTGTGTGGAGTGTCAGCTTCATAAACTGCACAAGAACATGGTAGGGTACTGTCTAATACGCCCTGGTTTTTCATGGCACATAATGTCCATAGACATTATGGGACCGTTGAGTGTCAGCACTAGAGGTGTGAAGAACACAATTGTTGCAATAGAACATCTAACTCAATGAGTCAAAACGAAAACCCTCAGTAGGGTGGATACAATGAGTACAGCAAAGTTTATACTTGACTAAGTGATCTATCAGCACGGATGTCCTCAAGTTATTCTCAGTGACAATGAAACCAATTTTACTTCACATGTCATTCCCAGGCTAAATGAATTAATGTGAATCCATGGTGTTGTATCTGTCGCCTATCATTCAGAAATAAACGGAATGGTGAAAAAAGTGAATGAAACTCTAGCCTCAACATTATAAAATTGGTTGAGGTGAAAACTTCCACTTGAGGAGCATATCTGAGTTCAGTCACATTCTCTTATCATATCAGTTACCATTTGGTGACTGAGAAAATGCCGTTTGAACTGTTATATGGGTGGAAAGCCACATTACTGCCAATATTATTTTCTGCAATAGATTCATCTTTGGGAATGAGAACCAATCATTATTTATCCTTACAGGCCATTATCCTGATTTAATTACAATCTTTGGCATATGAAATGACAATAAGAAAAAGAATCAACGCAAAGAAAATGGATAACCAGAATCAACCTACGTTGAAAGAATATCATGTGGGTGATAGGGTAACCTATTGCAATACCCATGGGTTTGGGAGGAAAAAATTTGGACGCCCTATGGATGGGATTGTTTAAAATTATCGTTAAGTCAGCAAATGATGCCTATACAATTAATTATAATGTGGATGGTCACATAGTTAATAAAGTCTACACGAAATACCTAAAGTATTGGACTTAAAAGAAAAAAATAACAATAAAGGAAAAAATAATAATATATATATAAAGAGAAAAAGATAAAAATTATAGAAAGACGCATAAATAGAATTAAAAGGTAAAAAATATAAAAAGTTTTATTTTAATGTGAGCAGTTATACATCTAGTGATATTCCTACCTACTGAGCATGGAGGAAGAGATAGTGACGGACATGAGTACCAAGCATTGGCAAGATCAGGATAGCTGAAACTAGATCTGCCAGAATAGTCCCTATCATCGAACTTTTGAAATCCGTCCTGGGGTTTGTACAGGTGGCAAGATGCCAACAAATCCCATCCTGAGGTTTATACAGGTGGCAAAGTGCCAACGAGACCAATTCTGGGGTTTTTACAGGTGAATCAGTTGATCTTTCAGCAAAAGGTGCGAAGATGGGACTGGTGCAGCATGTGTCATGGGAACCATGCTAGAGAAGAGGTGGCAACGGGCAGCAACCAAGGATACAAAGTCATCAAAACCAAGCAGAGCATATGGGCTTTAAGTGCGGACAAAGCTGCACTCTGCTGAGGACATAGAGATATGAAAAACAAAATATGAACTCAAGCTAAGGCAGCTTCAATCCCAGAGGGTTCTAACTTCCGTTAGATAATCTGGTCTAAAGGGGGGAAATGTTAGAATTTCTGATGACCACATAATCCAACCTTTAGCAGATTAATAAATTTGACGATTAAGCTATAATTGTATAGGACTGCAACAACATCTGACTAATGAATTATCATTGGGAATCATCCCAATGATATTAGAGGTCACTGATTAGTTATTTATTGTTGAGCATTAACCCCAATAATATTTGAGGCCACTGACTGATGAGATTATTGTTGGGCAGCATCCCCAACGAAATCAAGCAATAATTTGATATGGGAACAACACTTGATAGTTGAATTGTAGGGAATCATTCTGAGTGGAATGAATTGGAGTCACCAAAAACTACCAAAATGTTTGAACGCCAGAGGACTAGTAAATCTTCATCAGCCAAAACAATTGGTTCTAATTCCTAATTCCAATTGGTTGGTCATCAAACACCTGATGATTACGCTGCCTAAGAAACTCAAGGCAACGCTACCTGATAAGATTCAGTGCCTAATCTTTGAGGGTCAAAGCAATATATGAGCACAAATAATTCCCAGCGGACAGCTGAAAAATTGTGTGCCAATTACAACTATAAAAACCCCACATTTATTTCCACATAAAAGCAGATAAAAACTTGATAATAACTTAGTTGTTTTAACATTGGTTGTTTTAACATTACTTCTAAGAAAAGAGTTCAGGGATCAGATATACTTAGGTTGTTACTATCAAGTCTCTGCTTGGCTCTGCGAGCAGTGAATTGCGAAAGTGTTCCCTACTAGTACCAGAACGTCTTCAAAAGAAGCACCTGTTTAGAGTTGGACAATACTCTCAACGTGGCTTTTGGGCAATCAATAATAATAAAATTCTTCATACATTATTGCCCCAGTCTATCAATTTCAATCAAATAATCAATGCAAGGATCCACGAATCTGTGCAGTTGAAGAATAGGCCTTAAAGTAAGCAACTAACCAAGCCCCAGATTTTAACACCTGTGTATGAAGATGCCCTATTAGAAGTTTGAGAACATATATTATGGACTCAGATGGTGGAGTAAGATTTGGTAAATTTTGACTTCAAGGTGGTCCTCCCTGCTCATTGGAAGCAAAAACACATCTTCCACGCTTCACTGTATCACTTATTAGGGGAATAAACTAGTTTTTAGAGTAAATCCTTGTGAAAGATTCCAAAGATGCCAAAGTCAACGCGATTTTGGAATCATTGAAGACTTTCTGTTTAGTAAAGTGCTTGGTCGCCTGGAAGAAATCCTTTCCTTTGAAAACAGCTGGGTAGGTGCCAGCAATTGCGTTCATTGCTGTGAGTTGGTGGTGTTCTTCCATGCTTACACTCTGAAGCTCCTCGTCCTCTCCAGAAGGTTGTCTTCCTCCTGGACATCAAATTTCCCAAGGCGCACAATAACTTTGCGCTCACCAAAGTTCCTAGTGATAGTGCTCCTCCTGTTTAAAAAGGAAAGGATAATGTAAGTCCTTGGGAGCACTTCCTGCGGCTCAAGAGGGAGAACATCCCTTCATAATTATTAAGAAGGGTGCAAAAAAGGCCTGCTCATCCCCTCACCAACCTGGGCAATCTAGCTCATGTTGTTGATGAGGGTGTGTGACTTTTAAACCCTTAAGGTTGTTCATTTTCCCGCTAATCATCACCAAAGAATTGGTGTTAAAATTCAAGAGGGTATGTCAGGAAGTGGTGGTAGCCAAAAGGAATTGCAACAGCAAGGTTGCAGCTCCCCAGCTTTCTAGAAGCCACCCCTTGCTTCAATTTTATTAATAAGAGTGAGGTGATAAGGTACAAAATCAAATTGTTCATATTGAAAAAACTCAAAATGCCATGCCAACATCCCTCCCCGCTTCCAGTGAATGCAAGCTCGCCTCAACAGGTTTGACCGTGCTGAACTTATTTGATTTATATTAGAACATCCCTTACTTGCCCTGGCCTAGGGCATGCCCTGTTGGCCCTATCATGAATTGTCACCAGCTTGCTAGGCAGAATTACATCACAAGAAATCATAGCAAAAGAATTTGATACTGAACTTTCCAGTAAGGCTGAATCTGAATCAGCACTGCTAGCCATTTAGTGTGTCAATCCACCCTTGATCTATAATGAAAATATTTCAGGATTTAATGCACCCTTTTTACTGTTTCTCCACATAATCATCTATTTTTTTATTTAACCGAGGCAAGCTGACCAAAGGGAATGACAATACTGAAACTGAAACTCCAAAATTAGACCAACTAAAAAATAAAAAATGAATTGACCGACATTTTTTGTTAGTAAGACTCAAAAAGAAACGAGAAATTTACCTACCAGGTGGCATAGCAGCAAGCCGCTTATCCCATCATGGTGGAGGAGGAGGGGGATTGGGAAGGTCATCATCAGGCTTAGCATTGTTAAGGCGGAAAATGATGAGAGTAAGGGAGTTGGAGCATCCACGGGAGAAGGGTCAAGGTGGAGTAGATAGTTGTTGAGATCAACAATTTAGGCCAGGATTGAAACCTCTATGAGTTTGGCAATGTGGTGTTCAGCCTGGATGTGGGCGTTGATAAGTTGTTCTAATTTTGCAGTTTTAGCTCTTGTGGTGAATGTGGATGGAGAAAAATCTGCCAGTTCAGAAATATGCTTGACAGCGGTGGTGGCAGTTTTGTGGAGGCGTTGGATTTCCTCTTTTGTTGTAAAAGCAAAAATTGGAGGTGAATAAGGGGTTGTGCAGCCCTTTTTTAACTTCTGCAACAGATTTTTACACACAGTATGCAAAAATGGTAATTATCAGATGCAGCCACCATGACTGAGGCAAGGATGTGGTCACTTTGGAAAAAGGTTCTGGGTTTGGGGACATGTCATTTGTTCAGGGCTGGGGTATAAAAGTTAATATTCAGGTAAGGTGGTAAATTAATTGGGTAACTCGTTAATGGGACAATTTCACCAGATTTGGTTAATTCCTCTAATAATTTCCAGGGATTTTGGCTAATTTGGGAGATATGTTGGTAGGTGATTTTGATTTGTTAGATTTTGTGGCAGGTGATTTTATAGATTAAACAGTGGTCCAAGCCTGCACCCAATTGGTTGGCATGGGTGTGCATTGGCCAGCTTGAGTTTGAGGTGGTAGATTTTGCTTCTAATTTGAGTACATGGCCTGTGGGGGTGGGGGCAGCCAAAATCCCCACATGAATGATGTTAATGTGGCCTCATGGGTGGTATTGGCAGTTTTTGCAGGAGTGAATTAAATTTACATACCTTTTTTGGTGTGGTCCAAATTATAGCAGAGGGGGCAAATTGTGCGACTGTTGTCAGTGTGGGCCCAAAAGAAATGTTTGGGTTCAGATGAAATATAGTACACGGTGGGATGTTCTGGGCCATGTTCAGCTGATGGGGGGTAATGATATTCTCCACATAATCTACTTACAAGGCAGCAGTCCCCAATAGGACTGCTGTCACTCCAGTTCCTTTTTTACTTTTCCTTAGTTTTTATTTAGATATATTTTTTATATATTTAAATACCTTTTAAATTAAAAAGTTTGTGAGGTTACTTACTAGTTAAAATAACTTGTTTTAGGAGTTACTGGCTAGTGTAAATACATTCTCTATTCGCCCTGCATCAAACATTATAGATGGCTGTACCTTATGTAACCTTGCTGGAGATGGTAGCTCAGCCTAAGTGGCAGTATGGTCTCATTATTATCAGCAGAAATTGACATTTGCATCTGGCTTAGATGCATGCGGAAACCAAAGGAGTGGTGACATCATGGAGTGTGGCTTGAGGGGTGCAACTGAAAGGATAATTTTTCAATTTGGGCTATACTGAGTGCCTAAAATATTCAACGAGGTAATTGACATAAATTGTGGTACAGTTAAATGGGTAAGTATGTCATATTTGCAGAGCTACTTTCATTATTGGTGAAAATTGCACCATATTGACAAGATCATGTCACAAAATGAATTATCAAAGAAACAAGAACAATCTTCATATCTTTATATTGGTTAGACAATCTGACTTAGTGGAATTCCTCTCAATACATCTTATTTTAGAATATTTGATGTGGGTCAACCTTGGGACAAATACCACACCTAGAACTTTTCTAGCTAGCTAGGTTTTAAACTCAAAACATCCTAGGTTGGATGCATTATTTACCTGCCAGGCTAACCACCCTTAACATCTTATTTAGATGAGACAAAATGACCTATCAAGATGGAAAATGCTCAGTTGTATACAGTCAGAAAAAAAAAATAAGATTCGCAAGGATGGTTCTATCTTGATTTTGTGAAAATGAAAGGATATACCAGATCCCTCCATAATGAACTACTTCTTTTTATTAATATTAAAGTAAATAATCTCATCAAGATGCCTGCGACCTTGGTAAAACTACACCTACGCGTTCATTGAAATGTGCTCTATGCAAAGCAGGTTATTGTAGGCACAGGAGAAGAAATTTCCTATTCATTTTCTACTAATAGAGAATAAGATTTTCCTTCTTTTTTAAATAATTAATCTAAGACATCATTTGTATAAATTAAGTAATTGATTTTATCAATCCCATCATGAAATTCTAGATATTTCTTTAAGAGAATTGCTTCCTTGACACTAATAATTTCTTATATAAAGAAATAAACACACCTATCCTTCTTTAAGTCATTCAGCTGCACTTGAGGCCAGAGGCAAAGATCGCAATTAATACTAAAAAGAAATTACATAATCAAGTTGGTTTATTAGTAGCCTAATGTCAATATGAGAACCATTTTTATCAACTGTCTATAAATGGCTCGTTGTGTATATAGAAAAGGAGTCTTACAAGATCTAACTAATGTATATAATAACACTTGGTAAGTTTTCATTAGTGCCTGAGGATGGGTGTGATCTTTAGAGTCTCATCAATTACAGATATATGATAGCATGTGATGCAGTTTTTTGTATCTGGTAATTTTGGATTTTAGGTGCATAGAAGGTTTAGGGGGAAGATTTCAGGATCATATTGGAAGCCAGCAAGCCAACTGAATTTAAAAAGCTGTAATGTGAAATAGTTGTTGTCAAGGTGAAGAAACTAAAGCCTTTGCAAGTTAGTAATTTATAAGAAATGATTTTTATATTAGTTTTGGGACATAGCATTGGTTAAGTTTAAGAATCAAAATCAGAATGTAAAAACTTGACTGAGAAAATAATTCAGTTGTGGATGATTTATAGTGTCCAGTTTAGTAATCTCATCTAATAGTTCCCATGGATTCTGGCTATATAAAAATTGTTGTCAGGAGAGTATCTATAATCTCTGGTTCCCAATGTGGTGGTGCACGTGCACAGAACCAACACAAGGGAACTAATCGTCAGTATTACAAGAAAAATAGTCACGCAGAGGTTGCTTGAGCTAAAGTGGCATAAGGTGAGGGTAGCTAAAACGGTGACCATTAATAGAGATTGTACAATCAGCAAACCTTGGCTGTGTCCCAAAGGGGAGTTCATATCCAAGCTTGGAATAGGGCTGGAGTACACGGGTGACTCAGTATGGAGGGAAACTGAGCTGCCCAGTGGTATACCTGATGCAGTTGTATTATTCAAGCTAACAATTCGGCTAATGCGTCATGAGACCGCCTCAAAGAGGTCCATTCTCAGATTCGCCCAAGTCCATATAAGTTTTTTTAAAAAAAGTAAATGAACGGTTTTTATTATAGGAAAGATGACCAACGAGAAGAGCTGGTCTCAAGTAAATATATTTAAGATAACATGGGAAAATCATTTACTGTAGAAAGTGGTACTAAGCCTTTGAGCATCAATAAGCGAACGCATCCATCTGACCAGGTAACGTACTTTGAAACCAACCTTAATCAAGTGATTGATTGAAGTTGAGCCCAACACGAGTTAGTAATCTCATAAATTGAATGGGTTTCAAACCCCGTTTAACAATCAACCAAATTGAGGCATCATTTAATAGATAACTTATCCGTTTTAATGCAAGAGCCAAAACAAGGAGCTGGCGCTGTGAACCTCACTTGTACCAATCTGGAGATACCTGGCCTGTACCCAGAGTTTGTCCAAGGTGTGTTTTAGGTCATAAAGGTCCTGCAACTTGACCCTTTGGACATCCTGACTCCTAGCTTTGTCCTTGCTGTTGGTGTCCTCAATGAGGTCATGTAAACATGACAATTGGGGCTTTGGTGAGAAGTTGGAGATAGGCAAAAAATTGATGGGCTTAGGCGCAAATGGTGGTTCAAGGCATCCTCCTAATTTGTTTAATCTTAAATAAGACTATAAGTTTTATTTGTAGATTTGTTGATGGTAAAGTTATAAGGAGGTCCTATGATCGAGTAGGCTGGGTGAGTGGGGACAAAAAAATCCCCAGTAGAATGCCAAAGGCTTGGAAAAAAGGCTAGGGATGATGTTTAATGTTGGTGGAATGATGACAAAAGTCTTTAGAGTTTCTACCTCAAAGCAGTGGGGACAAATCTTGTGGCCTTAGTTGATGCAAGCTCATATAAATGGACTGGCGATGCGGTGATGTGAGCACATGGTGTAATTTGTTGGGCAGTGGTGGGGTTATGGGGAGATGATGGCAAAGCACAGGATTCCACGAGGCGCTAAACCACTTGAGATGGTGAAGTGAAGAATGAGCTTTAGTACCTTAGTATAAAATCTCAAACATCAAATTATCATATATGTTATGGAGTGGAGATGCAAATGGAGGTTTTTAAATGACACCATTAACATGATGACAATGAGGCAAGTAGAATGGTTAGAATAGGGTTTTTTTGTATATAATATTGGTTTAACTACTGCTGTGACAGCATCCCTCTTGTAGGAAATCTGGATGTCAAAATACCTTTGAAATCAGAAGTCAATAAAGCCACCTGGTTTTCTAATCAGCAGTGGTGAGAATAATTATCACATTGTCAGAATATGGAATAAATTCCTGTAATTTAAATTGGAGGCAAACATAACTGTTGGATTGAGTATGGGCAAGAGATTGGGAATAAATTGTGTGAATGCATTCAAGATGGAGTGCAAGTCCTTCAGGGTTATAGCATCCAGTTAAGTTCAGCTTACTAGATGAACCAGTCCAAACATGTTTTCTCACAGTGTGAAAAAACTAGGGAGATTTTCCGCGAGCCCAGACTGCATCAGCTAGCGGTGGGGCCAAGGACATTGATGGATTAATGTTGAGGAAAGTCAGAATTGGATAGACTTAAACCTTGTATAAAATTTCTTCAAAAGTTGGAGTGAAGGAAATATAAAATACAGAGGATAATCTTAATAGACTTGAAGGGGGTGGAAGGCGAGTTAGTAGGGTGTACGGCTACCAACCTGAAGGTTGTTAGTTCAATTATCACCCTTTGCACATCAATCGGGGTGCCAGCCAAAGGAAGCTATTGGCGGTTAGTAGGTCTAATAACACGAAAACCTTACCCATGATGTAACCAGAAAAATTTGAGTCCCAATCCGGAGGTGGAAAAACTTTCTTTGATGGAGTTGACCTTGTTCAGGTTTCATGTTGTTTCTTTCTTTTGGTAATGCCTGTCCCCTGGTCTGCTTGCCTTGGTTAAATAAAATCTTAATAGACTTAAACTTGTCAAATCTGAATGAAAAAAATCTGTTTCCAGAGAATTTTTTGGCATAACTATACCTTGTGGGAAGTTGAATTCCAGCGGGTATTATGACTGTGTTTATTATAAAAGTCGTTAATTTTAAGCTGACTGAGGCCTTGGAGCTTCTAATTACACTAGGCAGGGTGATGAGGGATGGGTATCTGAGCCTATCTCATTGTATGAGATTCAAACTTCCGCGTCCTTCTATGGGAAAAATAGGGCTTAACAGAAAAGCTCTTGGTTTGAATTATCTTCTGCATCCCATGATTATTTAGTTAAATTAGTGGTGGAAATTGGATTTATGGACGCAGATGGAGGAATAGGTGTTTCTTTCATATTGATTATGTCTCAAATGTGTGTAACCCTTTAACTTTCTCTAATTTTCCTAAGGTTACTTGTCCAGGATGGTTGCCATCCTCACTACCAAAAATAGCAAAGTGAATGAAACCCACTTTTATTTCTTTGTTTGAGCTCACCATAGTGTATTAAGGGTTTTCTCATTTGTTTATATCACCTAGGCTCCCTGTCTCCCTTCTGCACCACTTTAACTTTTACGTTTAAGCTTATTATGGATTCAAACAGGACTTCATCCCCCATCTACCTTCTGTCACTGAGAGAGGAGACCGCTGTGATAAGTCTGCTTAATTTTGCGCTTTTTAAGAAAAAATCAAAGACACTTCTTTCCCAATATGTTTAGTCATTTTTTCATGGGAAAGTCAGATGGCTTACTAGGGCTATGCGTGGGCTATGAGAACTTAAATAATGTGACTTCTTAATTCCTATCCCCTAGCTTTGGAGTAGCAGATAGTGTGTTACATAAATAAGGCTAAAGTGTTCTGAAAGCTGAGTCTCATTAAGGCCTTTAATCAAGTTCAGATCAATGAGATTCATAGATGGATAACAGCGTTCTACAACTGTACTGGGAAAATCTAATTCTGTATGATGCCCTTTGTTCTCAAAAAAAAACCTACTTGTTTCCACTGGTTGATTCTGCCCCAAATAATTTATGTGATATGTGCTCTTGTATATAAGTATGATATCTTGGTGCTCTCTTATAATAAACGGCACATATTACATATATGTTTTCGTTGTCCTTGACAATCTCATTTATGAAAACCTTACCATTAAGCCAGAAGGTGTTAATTTCGCCATATTCAAGCTTCATACCTTAAAAATTATCTTTACAAAAGGTCATATGGTAGCACTGAAATAGGAGGCCGCTATCAGGGATTAGGCTACTCCCACAATTTTTATGGATTATAAAGTTACATGGGATCATGAAATTTCTCAGGAAGCATACCCCCAACCAGAAGCAGTAGTTTTATCTATTGTATGCGATTTCAGGCAAGAAGACTCTGCTTTAAATAAAAATTGATGTAGCGTTTAATGTTTATGATCTACCTGCTTTATATTTCTGTTAATGTTTGCCTGGACCCCATCAATTACTTTGTTGTTGTAACAGATGCCTTGTGCTTTGCGGTTGATGAAGTGCATCTATAGGCTGGGGATGATGGCGTAGAACTCATAATTGGGGTTTTTAATGAATATGTAATTTCCTTACTCAAATAATATTTCTGACAAGTAGTTACTTGCCATTGTGGAAGCCATTCAGTGATAGAGTTATATTTTAATTGCTCTCATAGTTCCTTTATTGTTTGGATAGGTCACCACGCTATTAATTATAAATGTTCGCTCTAGAAGCAGACCTCTCAAGTTTCAGTGGCTAGAGACCTTGAAAAGTCATTTGGATATGGGATCTTAAAGGGTGGCAATAATTTTCCCTGATGCTCTTTCTTGCTTTTTGGCACATGCACCTGATCTCAAGTTGGTGTCTATCCAAAACACTCATGCGTTTATCCCCTTAGTCAGGCTATAAGTAGACCTCAAATTGTACTTCCTCAAATCCTTTCTATGTCTACTATGCCTGAGGATACAGATCTGTCAAGCAGTGTACTTCTGAGTCTTCCACTCGCAGAGTGATACATGAGATTAAAGAAAAATATGTTAAAAAAGGGAGCTCCCTTGGATCAGGTTATTAAAAGTTATATGGAGTTTAATCCATCAAGCTCAGTGGTAGTTGCCTCCAGACCTTCTCAAGAAAAAGGTATATAAGTATATCTGTCAGGAGCTTAAGCGGGGGCTTAAAAATTATGCAGGGCTTCACACCTGTTATTAAGGATGGCTCTGGGACTTTATTTAAAATTTCGTTAGGAGGGTCGTTGGTATTTTTTTATTTAAGAAACTTATTCCAGCTAGGAAAAGCAGCAATTATTGGTAATAGGAAAAAATTATAAAAGTTTAGTTAGTAAAGGCTTAGCAGAATTTCTCAGACTAGTTTGAGATTGAGATAATATCAAGAAAAGATCTTTTAATGATTGGGATTAAAGTTAGTGCTAAGATTGCAAAGCACTCTTGGTAAGCCTGCTTGTTTTCAATTTAGACTTTGTATGTCTTTTTAGCACTTGTGGCGCAAACCCATAAGGGGGAGCCACCACACATCTGGAATTTGTATGTCTTGATTTGAGTTTTTACTGAAGCTTTATCTAAATTATTGTTTGAATTGAGTAATTTGAATACCAATATAATTTAAGTATTTGATTTGAGTCAAAAGTCCAGATATCCTTACTATAAATCCCTAATGATTCCGTCAAGGGAGTTGTACATTCTTAAAAGCATCCATGTACCCAATTGGCTACATTTCCCTGAGTAAGATCTGTAATATAGTATTCTGATTCTTTTTTATAAAAGTACCCTATAAGGGTCAGACCAAGTTGTTGAAAGATTATTCACACGTCCTCTTGTACAATAATAATAAAAAAGAACCAAAGCACCAGCTTGATAGACAGGTAGGATGGTTTAATAATTAAACTGTTTGGTTTCATTAAAGGTAATAGTTTTAATAGACTCCATGGTCATAGCTTATTGCCAGTATATATTGTTAACTAAAATTAACGTTTAATTCAGCTGTCCCTGGAGTAAATGTCTTTGGTAGGGTCAGCAATTATGGCATTATTTTATTAATACGAGGATGGCTGACCAGGGGACAGACACATCCGATATGTAGGAGCAGGGAAAGCAGAAAACAGAAATGGGAAGAGAGCGCAAAACAAAGGAGCTCAAAAGATATGACTTGGCACACTTTGGTGTGGCTGGGGGGCCACGGGTGGTGGGCGACTAGACCTTGAGTGGCATGGCAACTCATGGGCTAGTAGGGTGTACCGCCTATGAAGACTGTGAGGTTTTCAATGTCATAACGAAGGAAACAGATTGGAATCCAAATGCCCATCCATTTCTTCCATTTGTGTTGGAGTAACCGAACAGCCAGGCTTGAAAATGGTTAGCCAAATGGCTGTGGAACCTGATGATGGCTTGGTTAAAATTGTGGAATATCCCGTTGAAGGCGTCAAGGGTAATTGTGTGAATGGACCATATTGCAATGCACACAATTAGAGCCCTCAGTGTCTAGGGGATGGGTGAGGCCATGTTGAGTGCCATGATATTGCGGGATAGTCAGAACTTGGTTGTAGGTGATTGTTGAAACAAGTGCATCACGTTGGCCCAGATATGCGCAGATGGCGGACACTGTTCCAGGCGGCGTGCTAGTGTGTTGGGTCCACCACAGATGGCGCATATCTTGAACACCTGAGAAATTATGGTTAACTGTTCTATATGTACGGCGCATGTATCGCCACATTGTGGAGCACACTTGTGGGGATAAGAGGGGGCAGGTGACGAGGTTCCACAACTGTTATTGGGTGTGCAAGTTATATGGGACGTCTTGGTGGTCTAGGTAGTCAATCCTGGACAGAGGGAAGGGTGGTAATGGGGAAGGTACGTTAGACACCGTCTGTCCTCTGTGGAGTTGCACATATCCAGTTTGAGGGTGAATGTCTTCAGATTGCTGTGCATAGGAGAAGCTCCAATCCCCTTGTCTTAGGTTGTATAGGATGCGTTTGAAATACCGATTGGTGTTGTGCAGTCCAGTGGCATTTAAGTTTTTTACAAGGTACTTCATCAGGGTCGCTGAGTTGTAGAAGAACTCAGATGTAGTGCCTTTGCAAAATTGGTTTGGGCTGCCTTGGCCCAGTGGGGGAATGGTGGGTTGGGTGACGTCGTGGAGGCTATCCATGAGCCTAGGATTTGCGTTGCTCTTTCTGTGAAGTTGAGCAGCCCCATCCCGCCTCTCTTCTGTGGGCCGTACATTGTCTCCAGCCTGACAGAAGCACGGTATCAAGACCATAGCCAGTTCTGCAGGAGCTTGTAGACTGCGTTGGTAAAATTGGCGGAGAAGGGGATCGTGTGGGCAGCAAACCATAACTTTGATAGGATCAGGGAGTTGGCTAACACAATTATTCCGGTTAGGCTGGCTTTACTCCTCCAGATACATGTCATTCTTTTTGTGATGCTGTCCAAAATGGTGGTTTCTATGGTGTCAAGTGCATATCCACTGGCTTTGAGCCATATGCCCAGATGACAGACTGGGTTGGTGGCAGGGTGGTGTGCAAAGGGTAAACACAGTGGTTTTACTGGCTTGAATCGTTGTTGTGCGGTTGGATGTGTGGTTGGTTGGTTTTTGTGGTGCTGGGGGGTGGGGCCCAGTTTAAACTGAAATTGCCCATTATAATT